>JAMFLL010002181.1:0-10897 GCA_027475725.1 Pythium rhizo-oryzae | reverse complement strand
GTTGCTCTGGAACACGCTGCACTTCTTGAGGTGGCGCACGGCCTGCTCCGACTTCTTGTAGTACAGCACCTGCTGCTTGCAGTGCTTGCAGGCCGCGGCGTTGCGGCGCTGCGGGTTCGGCTCGTCCGTGAGCAGCAGCCAGATCTGGCTCGGGCTGCGGCCCGGTTTCTTCTTCTTGAGCGACGACGTCGTCTGCGCCACTTGCTGCTGCTGTTGTTGTTGTTGTTGTTGCTGCTGCGTGGCCGCGGCGACCGCGGCGGCGGCGGCCTCGGCCTGGGACACGGCGGCCGCGGCCACGTCCAGTTGGTGCTGCTGCGTGGCGGCCACACTGGCCGCGGTCGTGGTGGCCGAGACGCTGAGCGAGGCCGGCGGCGCCAGCGGCTGCGGCGCCGGGGGCGCCTGACCCATGCTCACGTCCTGCATGCCGACCGGGAGCATGGCGGCCATGGCGGCCGCGCCGTTCGGGAGAGATGCCATGGCAGTCGACGCGGCAACCTGGTTCTCCGCCCGCGCTTCAACGGCGGAGGAGAATGGATACACGCGGAGGAGAAAAAAACCTCTGGGGTTTTCCACGTGGGGCGGAGCTGGCGGCGCGGAGCAAGAACGCGCGCTTTTTGTGTGCTTTCGTGTGGGGAAGCACTTTCAACCTCGCGAGTGCGGGGGCGAAGAAACCTCGGGAAACGGGGAAAAGCGGGGGGAGAACAGCGGAGCGGAGAACCAAAAACCTTCGAAGAGGCGGGGAGCCCGGAGCACCGTTCGTCTGGGTTTTTTTCTTTTTTTGTTTCTGGGAAAGGGTTTTTTACGAGCTGCGACCAGACGACGACGGTAAGAAACCAGAAAATAAAAAACCTCGCAACGTTCAAACTAGTGACCTACCTCTTTACAATGACATGTGACAAGACCGCAGCCATCGACGTTGAAGTGAGATGAATCGATTTTCATTCCTTTGACAGTTTGTCCTTGCACAGCGGGCAGATGCAGCGGCCGTCGACCGCCGGGCAGCTCAGCGCCTTCGGGTGGAACACTTCACCCTTGTGGTAATGACAGAACTCGCGGTCGCAGCGCGAGCAGAAGTGCAGGAACAGGCAGTTGACCTTGGCGAACATTGGGACCGCCTTGCGCTTCTCGGGGTCGAGGCATAGGTAGCACTTATTCCGCACGATGGGAGCCTCCTGGATCGACCGCTGCGCGAGGAGCTTGCCCTTGAGCTCGGGAACGGGAACCATATACGTCGATCGACTGGATTTCGTGACCAACCCGAACGCATTTGTCGCCTCCACGACGATCATGTAGGTTTCACCGTGGCTCAGATGCTCGACTGTGACCGACGTTGGGAGCGGAATGGTGAGTAGCTTGATCCATTTGACTTCCTCTGTCTTGAGACGCGTCCAGCGCACGCAGTAGCATACGATGGGAACACCGTTGTCGACGGGTTTTTCCCAGGAGACATGTATGGCTGCGTCTGTCACCGTGGTCTTGGAGCGATCGGCTTCGACAGTGACACGAGTCGGCATGTTGGGCGGTAGCCGGCGAACAAGGCGAAGCACGTAGTCTGCATCACCGTAGATTAACCCACGGATGGGCAAGATCACAAATACCGTGAGAACGAGCACTTCGTCGAGCCACCACAAGTAACACTTGAGCATTTCCCACACCGACAGGCTCCCGCAGCTTTCTGGATCTTGACGCGGCATTGGTAAGGCGGCAGAAGTTCCAGCCGGGAACCCTGGACCGGAGACGCTATGGCCCCCACCTGTCTTCGGTAATGTTGGCAGTGGAACTCCTGTGGCTCCAATGATGATCTCGTCAGCAACACCACCGCCCACCGATCCAGACGAATGCGCTGATCGGTCGCAACGGATGAATGAGTGTGGGCTACGGCCGTACGAGTTCCACGTAGCGAGTCGATAAATGACGTGCTGGTCGGCATCGATGACGTCCATGAACTCGGTGTCTGATCCCGTGTACACAAGGCTCCAAGACGATTCTCCGGGGCTGCGGCGCTGCAACTGGTATCGAAGCGGCACATTCTCCGCGACCGGCTCCCAAGATACATACAACACGGCCTTCCGTGATCCGCCCGTCAAGCCCGGTGTGATCTCGGCGGAGCAGTGGGTTGTCTTCACGGCGTCCGGTTTACGGCCCATGCCGAGGTACTTCATCTTGAGAAACATGGCGAGTTGCTGGCGGTGAATGTCTTGAGTCACGCCGATGTCTTGAAGGCGACGACCGTCATCTTGCATGAGGAGCGGGAACGTGTAACCTGAGATCGAGTGCTGGCGGAACATATCACTGTACTGCGGTAGCTGCACTGAATACGCAACCCAGTCGGCGACCTCGCTGACGGTCATCTCGGCACCAACCGCCTCCCATCGCGCGTCCAACTCCTGCAGCGAGATGACCGAGTCGTGGTCGCGGTCTAACTTTGAGAAAGCTGTCTGTACGTCGCTTTCACTCGCTGCCATCTAAAATGCAGAGAGAACCCACACAGGTTACTACTGTTCGTGAGAGAACGCATCCAATCGAGCGCGCAAAACCTACCGACTTGATCTCCTTCGTGTCAATGTCGCCGCTCGCATCCACGTCAAAAATGTGGTGCAAGTTCTCCTTGATGAGCTTGATCTCACTCGAGCCGACATGGCCGTCGTGGTCAAAGTCGGCGATGAGACTCTCTGTCCGTACACCAAAAAAGGTTAGTTCTCCCTGTCAGAAGTCTCCACGCTCGCTAGAAAACCTAATACAGGTACTAGTAACGCACCGACGGCCGGCTCCTCGATCTTCACGGTTAGTCTCGCCTGCTCTTCGTCGCGCGCAGCCTTCTCCAGCTCATCCAGCGAGTGGCGTGAGGGCACCGTGCTCGCGTCCCCGAGCACTTCCAGCTCCACGACCGATCCGGCGGCGTCGGTAAGACCGTCTCGCGTCGCATCAACGCTACGCGGCAGCCACAGCAGCGTCAGCGTCACGAGCGGCACGACCGCGGACCACGCGATGCACCGCGTGCGTCGGGACCGCGTGCGTGGACGCGGTGTCTCCATGGAGCGGATATCAAAGCAGTCTCCGCGGCCGCGATCTTCCAGAGCCAAGCTGACGTGTCACTTGGAGAAATCTCGCGCTTGGGGAATTTGCTCCAAACGTGGAAGTGTCTCATTCCCACTTCACTGACTAGTCACTCCAGCGCTCGAGAAGATGAAAATGAAAATAGTGACATTCTTGTAAAAGAGAGATGGGTACACTCGTGGAGAAAATTGGCGTTCATCAAAGCAACGCCGCGCGCAGGTTCTTGTTCTTGTTCTTGGGGCGGATCTGCTCAGGCACTTGGTCGTACGGCGAGTTATAAGCCTGTGGTTCCTGCGCGCGCGAGCTGTTGTTGTCCGCCTGGGCCTCTTTCGTGTACTTGAACGCCGTGCGCGTGGGCGGTGGCGACGGTGGACGGAACGCGCGCGACTGGGACGCGATGCCCGAGGCAGATCCTGGCGTGTGCGGCCGGTTGATCGAGGGAAGCACGGAGCCTTTGCCATTCGAGGCGGACGGAGCCACGCCGGAGCTTGATTTTGGCCGCACGGACCGCGTCGGTGACGGTGAGCCCTCGGGACCGGTCTTCCCACCCATGACTTTTTCGATCGTCTTGGTGGCCTTGCTCCATTTCTTAGTGATCTTGGCGTTTTCCATCGTACGCATGATGAGGTCGCGCTGGATTTTTGTTTGCACCGAGAGTTGCTTGCGACGTTTGACCAACTCCTCTTTCTCTTGAAGCATGGACTGCGTGCGATTCTCAGTCTCCTGAAGCTTCCGCAGCGTCTCGAGACGCTTGTACTCTTGGATGCGGCGCATACGCTCCACTTTGTCGAGCTTGAGCTGTTGCTGGATGCGACGATACTCCTTCTTAAGCTCTAGCTGGTGTTGCTGCGTGTGTTGCACGTGCTGAACGTTCGCTTCGATCTCGCGCTGGCGCTGCAGCAACATCTCCTTGCGTCGCTCTTCTTCTCTTCGCGTCTCTTCGAGAACCATTTGGCGTTTGCGTTCCATGAGCTCTTGTTCTTGATGCTGCAACTCTCGTTGATATGCAAGCTCCTCTTCGTGTTGACGCCGCAGCTCTTCGCTCTGCGCCTGTTTGCGTTCGAACTCTTTCTTTCGCTGGTTCTCCACTCGCCGTGCCTGCTTGAGGTTCTTTCGGATTCGAAGGAGAACTTTGCGCCGACGCTCGTCCATTTGGACTGCGCGATCCTGACGTTGTTCTTCGAGCATTTCGTTGCGTGTTCGCTCCGCAATCTCAAGTTGCTCTAGTCTTTCCTGGATTTCACTTTGTTGCTGCTTCAAAATCATTTCAGTCTGTTGACGGTGCTCCTCAGCCTTCAGTTTGCGTTCCTCCTCGCGCTGGCGTGCCTCGATTCTCCGGATCCTCTCTTGCTTCGCCTTTTGCTCAGCGAGCTCGCGATCTCGAGCTGCCATTTCAGCTGCGACAAGCCGCCGGCGCTCTTCTTCCGCGTCCAACTGCGCCTTTTTCTTGATTTCTCGCTGGCGTTTCTCCTCGGCAAGCTCTTGAGCGGCACGCATGCGCTCTCGCTCTCGCTGCTCTGCCTGTCGACGCTCTCGCTCCATTTTCTCATTCGCTTCTTCTTGAATCTTGCTCATCTTGAACTCGAACTCGAGCATTTGCTCCAGCTCCCGCTCTTGTCTGCGCTTCATCTTGTCAAGCCGTCGCTTCTCGATCTCCAACAGGGATAGACCTTCTTTCTCCGGGGTCAAGGAGCCTGTCGAGAGTGCCTTTCCTTTTGCTTGAGGTGACACCGACTTGGGGCCGCCAGCCTTGTCTTCGTCAGCCACGATTTTCTTTTTTTCCGCTCGCACAGCTTTCATCTCTTCATGTCGTCGCATCGAATACGCTTCGTGACGCATTCGCTGGACCGCGGGGGTGATATCAGAATCATAAAACGACTCGAGGTCGCGAATTTTCAGAGTCTCTGGATTCACACCGCAGCGCAAGCATGCTTCGGCAGATCGCGGCGTGAGCACGATATGCTCCGGAGGTGGATTGAGACCAGACGAGCGCACAGTGCTGATCGTTGCGAACACTTCTTCAATTGACTGAGCACGGCTGCCGCCCTTGCGCTTCTTGCTCTTCGGCTTCTTCGTCGCTGAAGCCGTCGTCGTGATAGGTGCCTCGGATCTGCCACCCTCATGCCCCCGGACGCCATCGAATGCCAACTGGAGCTTGCCGTCGCCATCCCCATCGCCACCCATGTCTGCTGCCGGCATTCGCTAGCTCACAGCCTCGTGTGAACAAACGCTTCTCGTTGCGGCGAAGCAAGGTCGCTGCGTCTGAGGTGTATGAAGCCCTCGTCTTGCGGTATCGCTTTCCACTTTTAGCCATAGCGCCTTCCCGCTCCATCAGCCAGCCCCGGGTGGTATGGAAATAGCCAGCTTGCGGGATCGCGTAGCAATCCTTTCGCTTGCCACGCTTTCTCGCAATGCAAGCGCACCAATAATGGCTCTGGGTATTGTGTGTGTGTGTGCGTGTGTTCCCATATGTATTGCTCACTTGATGGAATCAAGTGTCGCCCTATGGTCTGTCTATGTGGATCTGTTCACCACCAACAGCGACCTTTGCGTTTCTCTCAGCATGTCCGTACACTCGGTGCTTGCTCCGCGCTTGTTAAGTGCACTGCCCGCACAACTTTGCCCACAGCGTATGTACAAGCCTCGCGCAGAACGACTGGGATGTCCGGGCGCATGTACTCCGGCCAGTACATAAACTCAAAGCGGCATATCGCACGCGGGGAGTCTTGCTTGCCCAACGCTTCAACACTGACGACCTTGGCCATCTGTCGTACTCGCCCCGCGTGAATCACCGCTTGGGAATTGGCCTTCAATGCCTTCTCGTCTTCACGGAGCAAGTGCACTTCCGCATCAAACTGGAGGGTTGCCATCGGCGAGACACTGGGGTGGATCAGCATCATACCCTTGCGGATTCGAGCAGCGGGGAAAGCGACAGCCTCCACCCCGTTGTCGAGAGGAGAGGAGATCAACAAAGCTCCCGTCTCGCCAGCACTCAGCGACGGCACAGCCTTACGCTGCACTTCGATGCTGTCCACGATGACCTCAGAGAACTTGCCATCACTGCTTGGGCCGAGCAGCAGCGTCTCACCAACTGTGATCATGCCGCTCTGGACGAGACCCGTCACGACGGTTCCGGTGTCATCCATGTCGTACGCCTTGTTGATCTGGAACTCGGGTGCTGTTGCGTTGGCCGAGCACCACATCCGCTTCGGAGAGAGCGCTGCCAGGTAGCTGCGCAACGTGGCCAGCCCGTATCCCGTCACACTCGACACAGCGAGGACCGGTATAACGTGGAAGCCGTCGGCCTCGGTCACACCATTTGCGTCGCCATCGATGCAGCAGCGAATCTTCTTAGTTGGCGCGATGGACTGCAGCAACTCGGTGACTTCGCGAAGTGTCTGCTCTACCCGCTCGGTGGTGACAGTGTCAGCCTTCGTAAGCACAACGAAGACCGCAACCTCGAACGCCATCGCGATCTTGAGGTGCTCGGTCGCCATAGCCTGCACGCCCTTGGCGCTGTCCACCACCAGCATGGCGTAATCCGGGAACTGGCTCGCCAATCCGGAGGCCGTGACCTTGAAGTACTTCTTGTGGCCGGCCAAGTCGCTAAACGTGATCAGGCTCTTGATGTCGGCCGGCTCGTCGTCGTCGTCGCGCAGCTCGCAGTCCTCCATGACGTCCGCGAGGCAAAAGCGGCCTTCGCGCGTGATGCCGATCGTGTGCTCGCTGATGCTGGACGTGCAGCCGTTCTCGAGCTCGTGGCGATGGCGGAACACCTGCATGCGCGCGAGCCCGCAGCCGTCGTCGAGGCAGCCGCGCGTGAGCACGCCCACGAGCGTCGACTTGCCGCTCTCAAAGTCGCCAATGACCGACACGCGGATCTGCTGCTGCACCTTGCGGTCGACGATGCGCGTGACGCGCACGCGCACGGCGCGCAGCGACGGCTCGCGGCCGTTGCGGAAGCGCACGATATCGAGCTCGGCGTTGAGCACCTGGCACATGAGCGCGAGCGTGCGCACCGACTTGATCATGGCCGGCAGCGCGATGCCGATCGCCTCGCCGTTGTCGCGCACGCCGATCTCATAGAACGCCTCGCCCTTGCCCTCGTTCAGGCGCCAGTGGAGCTGCGTCGTCAGGTGCTTCACACGGTCTACAACACAAATGGACAGTGAGCGCTTTCCGCTTGGAATGCGTTTCGCCATGCACAGAGAATCATACCGGGGGCCGGGTCGAGCAGCTGGAGCTTGTACTCGACGTTGCCCTCCTCGATCTCCTGCGGCAAGTCGCCACCGACGACACTCGCGGGCTTGCGCTTGAACTCAGCATGGACATCGCGGCAGAGCTCTCGTATCCTGTTCATGTTCGCTTTGGTGGTCTGCGAACACGAAGAATGACAAAATGAATCTCCGCTGGGAACGACCAACATTGTTTTTGTTCTCCCCCGGAACGTTCATGCGGAGGAGAACAAAGACGACCGTCACTCACCAACTCAGGAGCGGGCAGCTCGTCACGAAACACAGCGCAGATGCGAGCGTTGGCGTAGTGGCGCTTCGTTGGCGCCGCGAGATGGACGCCGTCCGTGGTGGCCCGACGGGAGCAGAGCGGCAGTGCGGGGCTGTCGGGACGGGATGGAGTGATGACGCGACCCGGCGGGTGGCGCTGTGCGTTGCGTCTGCGTCTGCGTCCCGGACTTGTAACGCGAGCCCACACTCGAAAAACAGTAACACTCGTTATAAAACCTCACTCAGCGGGAGGCTAAAACCCCAAACAAACGCCTGGCAATCTGTCACTAAAATGAAATAACGTTTGTTACGACGAGACGATGGTGACCCAGACCATCACTCACATATACTGGAATCAGAAAACTCAGTTCCTGTGGGTGCAGCCACTTGCGTCGAGCAGGTTCTTGTGGTGCGACCACATGATCCTGCCGGCTGCAGCGAGCCACAGGAACGCGCTGCGCGCTTCTCGAAGCCTTCACCGTCTACTGGTGGGTCCGCTTTGGGTGGAGGTTACGTTTTGGGCGCTTCTTTGAGACGACGCGGGACCGGTGGCTGGCGATGTTGAAGTTCGTGTCCAGTCTATTTCAACCCACGAGGAGCCTTGCGATTGCGCGCGGTGTTCCAACAAACTCGATTCCGTGAGCAGCATCCCAATGGCACTGCGTGGATTGTCGCGCGACGCCGCAGTGGGCTTTTGCTGCACTGCCTGTGGACGAGCACCAACTTCAACATGTGGAGATACGCAAGTGTTATGCCATGCTACTAGATACCGTGCTGTCTTGGCCTACGCTGCGGCTGCGCACGTGTAGCCGTTGAGCGCCGCCGTGGCATTGGCGGGGCACTTGGTGCACGTTCCCGACTGCACCGCGCGGTACTCGTCGCGCGCGCAGCACGTGCTGGTGGCAGCGGCCGCGCGCGTGGCCGTACCAGCGTCAGCCTCGCCTGCCACGCTTCGCGCATTCGTCGTGGTCGGCGCCACGCGCACGAGCGTCACGTCCGCAAACAAGTTGAGCTCAGTCGGCGCCTGCGTGGCATTGTCGCCAGCCGTGAGCGGCAGCACAACGCGGAACTGCTTGTTGGTGGCGTCCAAGTCGGCGTGGAGCCGCCAAGCTGAGAACAAGCTCGGCAGCAAGCGCCCGGCGCTGTCCGGCGCCGTTTCCTGCGTCAAACATAGCTGCGATGAGCGGTCCGCCGTGGCCACGCACTGGGCTGCCTCGTGGTACGGATTCACGGCCTTGTTGGCGCTCAAGCAATAGGGCTCGTCATAGACCACGTCGAACCTGTACTGCTGCGACGGCAGCTCGTAGGTGCGATCGCGCTGCCGCCAGTTGACAAACTGCCTCGTCGATGACTCGGCGAATGCCGTCACGGCAAAAGGCTCGTTCGATGACGTACTGGAGACCGGTTCGACGGGCAGGTGGAGGCGGAAGGACTCGACATAGAAGCTCGATAGCGTCTCCTCCTTGGCATTGGGGAGCACCCAGCGATACTTCTTCAGCCATTCGAGGTCCCACGTGGGGACGTCAAACGTCACGGTGCCCCCAGCCGCGAGCGTCTGAAGATCCACATATGGGTACACGCGCCCAGTCGAGGCCTGAACCAGTGGCTGCGTCGGGAGCAGTAGGCGCGACGTGAGGCGAGGGTACGCGGGCGGCTGCCACGAGCGCATCTCCTGGATTTTGGCCAGCGAGTAGTACGGGCGTGGCGTGGCCTGCGTGTTGCCGCACATGGGCGGCGCGACGCCGCCGTTGCGGAACTCGTAGTACTTGCAAAACTGGTCGGCGGCCTCCTGGAGCCTGTAGTCCAGGAGCACCTTGGTCAGCGAACTGTAGGTCATCGCGTAGAACGGCTCATTCGGGTTCTTTGCCATGGCGAAGAGAGCCGTGAGGTGGCGGAGGCGCTTTGGTGGGGCCGTGGTGGGCTGGGCGTTGGTCGCAACCTTGCACTTGTAGCGAGCCGTAGCTGCTTCGCGGAAGGCAACTCGCGCGTGTTCGATTGCACCCAGCGCATCGGACAGTTTGTCGTACACATCCATGTATGTGTCGTCGTTGAGAAACATCTTGACGCATCCTGGGTACGAGGCACATGCGTTACGAAGCTTCATTGCCACGTTCTGCCAGACTGATCGAGGCGGGAGTTCGACTGCAACACGGAGGTCCTCCCAGCGCGATGTTACCATCTCGACTTGCTGGCCCCGGAGCGCCTTGCCAAAGTCGCTGAACAAATCGGTGGTTTTGCTGTTCTGCATTTTGCGAATCAGTGAGGTGAGCTTGTTGTAGTCCTGTGGGAATGCATTCGGCCGTGACGTGTACGCGTCCCAATTTGACGAGCCAGCCTCGTTCAAATCGAGCTGAAGGAGGTGGTACACGCGCTTGCTGTACGCGAAGACGGACGGCATCGTCTCGAGTTCTTTGATGCGGAACCAGCCGTAATAGTCTGCCAGGGCGATATCCGTTTGCCCGAGAGCCGGCTTCTTGAAGCACTCCCTCAGTGCATTCATTGCCCTGGTGTACGTGTCGCGCTCAACTGAAAACTTGGATCCTGGAGCCCACATGTCCTCTTTGCAATCTTCTTTCGTGGCGCTGACTGCCAGCGCAGCGAGATCTGCACTGTTCGCCACTGAGCTCAGGCCCTCAGCCACGGCCTGCGTGGCCGCGTCAATCTTCCCATTCAGCACTCCAAACTGCTTTGTAGTGAGGTCCGTCACTGCCTTCTGGGACTTCTTGATCTGGTTCTTGACATCCGTCGACGTCGCGTTGATGTACTTCTTGAGATCTTTGACCTGCCTGTTTAATTCAGTTCGCGTTGCCGCACCTTCCTCGTGAACGACCTGCTTCACTTCGTTGATCTTGTCATCAATATGGTTGCGGATTTTGTTACCTTCCGAGCGCACTTCCTGCCGTGTCTTCTCGCCCTCGGCCTTCACGACGCCGATGACTTCGTCGCCCTTCTGGTTAACGAACGCACGGGTGGCCTGACCCTCCTCTCGAACCACGCTCATCACCTGATTAGTCTTCAAGTCCACAAGCTCGCGCGTCTTGGCACCCTCGACCTTGACGACTTCCTTGATCTCGTTCGTTTTGGTGTCCACAAACGCGCGTGTGATCGCACCTTCTTCCTGCACGACGCGCACGATCTGGCTCGCCGCCTGGTTCACCGTCTCGCGCGTGCTCGCGCCCTCCTCGCGCACCACGCCGATGACCTGGTTAGTCTTCTGATCCACAAACTCGCGCAGACCTTGCGTCTCCTTGCTCATGTGGTCCTTCAGCTCGTTGGTCTTGGTATCAATGCGCTCGCGCGTGCGCTCGGCCTCGACACCGATCTGGTACTTGAGCTCC
>JAMFLL010002179.1:0-10930 GCA_027475725.1 Pythium rhizo-oryzae | reverse complement strand
ACGGACTCGGACAATTCGCCGTTCGATGGAAACCGATTTTCATCACGGGCGCGGGAGGCACCGGTAAATCCCAGATAATAGAGGCTGGGCGAGCCCTTGTCACCGCCTGGTGCCAGCCTCGCGCTGTCGCCGTCGTAGCCTCTACCGGTATTGCCGCTGCGAGTTTACAAGGTACCACGATGCACTCGTCGGTTGGGTTGGGAATCAACACAAAAGAACTACTCAAACACATCACTTCGCCAAGCGACGCGCTTCTCCGACAATGGGCTCTCGTGCGCTGCGTGATTGCAGACGAGCTCTCGATGATCGACCTCGGTCTCTTCGGCCTGTGGGATGAGTCACTGCAGTACGCCAACGACAACAGGGGGTGCGATTATGGAGGGTTTTTGTAGTCCTAATATTCGACCATTGTCAGCTTCGCACTGTGAAGGGCATGCCGATGTTTCAAACCAGCCCGGGGACACCCCCCTCTCTCCCGCCCAAGACCGAGGGTTACTGTTGTATGGAGACATCGCAAAAGCTGTGTACTTGACAGAGAATATGAGATTCCTTTACGATCCAGAGTGGGGATCGTGGCTTGGGAGCGCGCGTCTCGGGAACTGGACAGACGACTGCCGTGCCTTCATATCCTCACTGGCAAGGAAACAGCCAGAACGTTCCCGTGCGTCAAAAGGTGTCTTACACACGATATCCACTGACAGTCTGTCGTGGACTGCTACGAATGAGACGGCCACTAGGCTAGCGGCTCGCCAGTTTGGCACTCGGCGCAAGGTGTACGTCATTCCCGCCCAGCTATCACGCCGTGCGACGCCGAGTGAGATTGCTGCATTGAAGCAGTTTCCAGACAACAAGACTGGCCATATTCCACTCTTCTTGCACATCTACGTCGGTGAGTAGCAACCACATGTTCGTGCCCGTGATCATCGCTTACGAGGTAGCTTGTCGTGCAGATATGCCCGTTCGGGTGAAGGCGAATCAATGTGTACCTGTCGGAGGAGCCGTTAGGAACTCCTCCTCAGAGTCAGCCTGGGACATCTGAACCGTAGAGCACTAATATAAGGAAACTTAGAACCCGTGACAGGCGGGGCCGGAATGGCGCCCGGGGACTCGGCTTGGATGCAGGAGACTTGGGCGTAGGCGGTGAATCTTACACTGAGCAGCGCACCCTGCGCTGCTCCCGCCGAGCACCATGCTCCTGCTCTCCTTCCGCGCGCCCTGTGGAGTGTATTAGCTATTCCTATGTGTATAGAACCAGTAGTCATTACGACTCTTCCAAGAGGTCGCGTCCGACCCTTGGGCAACCATCCCTTGCGTCCTGAAGAGCCACCATCAGGGTGAGGATCCACGGGACCGTCCCGTGCGACACCCTCACTCCGACACTCCCACTTGGCTCTTGCGGGACCAAGAGAGTCCTGCGTGGGACCTTCCTCACGCGCGACCTGAGATGGACCTTCCATCTCTCGCAGGCGATGGACCGTCCATCGCCGCGGTGCCTTGCGCTGGCTGGCATGCATCTCAGTCACACCTGGGTGGTTCGCCGACCACCAGGCTGACGAACAGCACACGCGCACATTCGACCTCATCCTGAGGGAGCGGCACCACGTCCTCAGCTCCCACTGAGTCCTTGTCGTGCGGTACGACGACCGCCTTCCATCGTACTCAACGTGTTGATCCCCTGCTTCCTTGATCCGTACGATACTGTCGCGCCGTTCAGCATCGTGACATAGCCGCTCACACTGCGTCTGTCTTCCTTGTCGTTAGCATAGTCAGCATCAGTGTACACGAGAATATCAACCGGTTCAGCAACTTCTTCGTCCGTGACCACCATCACAAGTCCGTAGCTCGTCGTCCTCCGTAGGTAGCGAAGAACCCGCTTTGCTTGTGCATAGTGGCTGGCGTCGTAGTTACTCATGTACTGCCCCAGATGTCGGACAACGTGGGCGATGTCTGGCCTCGAGCCAGAGACCAGATACTGCAATGCTCCCACTATCTCCCGATACTGCATGTCTTTCGGATCTTCTCTCGTCTTGGTCTCGGACAGAGTCACGACGCCCTCCGGTGTCGCCACACCGGTGCAATTCTGCATTCCAAATCGCTTTAGGATCTCTTCGATGTAGTTCTCTTGACTCATGAACACCGTTCTGCCTGGCCTGTTGATCACGATCTCGACACCCAGGAGGTACTTCACTGGACCAAGCGCCACCAACTCGAAGGTCTTCTCAAGTTGGCGTGCCGTCTGGGCACACAGGTGCGCTGGACCCATGAGTAGTAGGTCATCTACATAGACGGTCAGGAGCATTGTAATCTCCCCCTTCTGGACTCTGGCGTAGAGGCCCCAGTCCGACTCAATGCGCTCGAACCCCATCGCGACCAGGTAGGCGTGCAGAGTCTCGTTCCACACGTTCGGTGCTTGTTTGAGCCCGTAGAGCGACTTGAATAACCGACAGACACTGCCATGTCCACCAGGAGCATAACCCGTGGGCTGCTCCATGTACACCAACTCCTTCAACGCACCATGGAGAAACGCCGTCTTCACATCGTATTGGAGGATCTGCCACCCGCGTTGGACTGCCAGGTAGATAGCAACTCTGATTGTCTCGAACCGAATCACAGGGGCAAATGTCTCGTCGTAGTTGATCCCATGGATCTGCTTGAATCCATGCACTACAAGTCGGGCCTTGAACCTCTTGATCATCCCATGTTCGTCCTTTTTCACTGCATAGACCGACTTGTTCGTGATAACAGCGCGCTTGTCCTTGACTGACGAGCGTGGGACCAGCACATAGACGCCATGACGAGAGAGAGACGCCATCTCCTCGTCCATGGCCGCACGCCAGTACCGCTGGAACCGTGAATCCTTTATGGTTTCTTTGAACGTCTTCGGTATTGTCACGTCGTCAACATGAAGTGGGTCATGCGGCGTCGACGATATCGTCGTGTTCGTGTCTGTACCAACTGAGTAGATTTCAGCTTGGATTGCCTTCAACTTCTTTTCCACCTGCGCCTTGGTAAGTAACAGGACTTGATAGTCAGATAGCCGGGCCGGCAGCTTGCGTTTACGTTTCGGTCTCCCGTTGTCGCCTTTTTCCACCCGCGGAGAGCTTAGTTTGGTCACTTCTGGATCGTCTCCCACTGCCTCAGATGGCATCTCCTCAGGTTCAGCACTGGCCGTGTCTGGTTGCTTCTGCTCGTCAGGAGGTGGACCATCCACTTCACCGACAAAGTCACTCCTCTCATTCTCAAGTTCTGCCACTGGAACTTGCAGTGCTGTACGATCGGCTAGCTGCGCCATGTCTTCGCGCATCACGACATACGGAATCGTCTTGGGCAGCACAGCGTACTCATCACCGTACGCATTTTGGAGCACCTGTGCGAAGTAAGTCGACTCCACTGTGTACTTCTCTTTGAACTTCATGTTTCCCCCTTGCGCCGTATGCGTGGTGCCGTACACCGCGTCGATGTAGACGTATCCGTTCGTCTTGGTGCTGTAACCCACAAATACACCGACTGTCGCCCTTTCCTTGAGCTTCTCCCCTTTCTTCGACTTGAGCGGCGGGATGGTGACGAAGACAATGCAACCCCAGACCCGAAGATGATCAACCCGAGGTATCCGTCTGTAGAATAGTTCGAATGGTGTCCTTCCCTTCAGCACACGCGTCCCGGTTCTGTTGACTGTTTCAGCAACGTACTGCAGAATGAACCCCCACAGCGAGCCGACCAGCTGTGTCATCGAGAGAACCGACCTGACCTTCTCCAGCAGAATGCCATTCCCACGTTCAACTTGTCCGTTCTCTTGCGGAGCGTAGCCATTTGTTGTCAGGAGCTCGATCCCTTCACTCGAGCAGAACTCCTCAAACTCCTTGTTCACGAACTCTCCCCCTTGATCCGAGAAGATCGTCATCACACTGAGTCTTCGATCCTTGAACTGGTTCTTGAGCTTCAAGATCAACTTCTGCATGAGCGCGCCGGCCTCATTCTTGTGTACTAGTAGGAACACCCAGCGGAAACGGCTGTACTCATCGACCACGTGTAGAAACTGGGTGTAGCCTTCAATCGTGGGTTCCTCCATCGAGCACAAGTCCACATAGAGCCTCTCCATTGGCTGCTCAGCTCGCTTGGCCTTGGGGCGGTGGTGCATAGCCCTGGCCTTCGCCAAGTCACAGGGAACACACTCATACGATGAAATCTCCTTGTTGATCTTAAGCCCATCTACTGCCTTGTCCTTCTCCATGTCGTCGATGGTCTTCTCGCTCGCATGCGCGAAGCGCTTGTGCCACATGACCTTGTCGACCGATTCAACAGCTCGCTTGCGTAGAGACACGCCATACACGCCCGTATGGTGTCCACTTGGGGCCGGCGTCCAGAGGCAGGCGATACCCCTGACGTCCTGGAACTTGATCTTGATTCCGTTCTTGGTAAGGTGTGTCACCAGTTGATCATCAGATAGCGAGAGCTGATATCCGCGATCGCGCATGTCTCCCCAGGAGATCAAGTTGACTTGCGCCGTCGGCGAGTACCAGACGTTGTCCAGGAGACACAGCTCCACTCGACCAGTCAGTTCGTTGGTGATGCGTAGCTCCACCGTGCCGACTTGGTCCACCACCACTCTTGACCCATCCATCGTCTCGAGTATCATTGGTTCTTCCGCCAGCTTGAGTTCACGAAAGCAATCCCGGATCCCACACAGGTTTGCTTGGCTCCCGTTGTCCAGCTTCCATTCGACCACACTGGACACTTGCTTTACTTCTTCCTCCTTGCTTTGGTTGACCTGAACAGCCTTCACCATCAACACTCGAATCGGTGTGCTGGAGCTCCCACCACCGTTGCCCTTGTCGTGCTGACTGCCGCTGTTACCATGATTGTTCTTCTTGTTGCTGTGCTGGCTGGAGCTCCGACTCTTGCTGCGATATCGCTTGCCCTTTCCGTTCTTCTGGCGATCCTTGGACCTTCCACGATCACCGTTGCGCTTGTTTGGGGCGTACGCACCTCCCCCTTCCTTCGTACAGTCACGACGCCAGTGCCCCGTCTCATTGCAGTTGTTGCAATTCGAGCGTTCCATAGCCAACTGGATCTCTTCACGTCTGTCTCGTGCACTACCAACACGGTCCTCCTGGTAGCCACCAGGTCTGCGCGAGTGAGACTCGTTGCTCCCCCTCCCCGCATAGTTGACTTGAGACGAGCCTTGTCCTTGGTGCATGATGCGGTTGATGTGAGACTGCTGCGACATCTCGTTTGCGTGGTTGAACAGGTACTTCCTCGCAGTGGTGACGTTCACTGGCAATCGGTCCCTCTCTGCCTCAGTCATCATGTGCTTGTAGGCCTCCATCACCTTGGGGTATACGCCGGTCGCGTTGGCAAACATTATCTCGATGAACGCGCCTTCTCGCAGGTCGCCGCCCGCACGGCGCAGTTCAGTCACCAGACGTGTCATATCTTGAGTGTACTAGTCGATGTTCTCGCCTTGCTTGAGGTACCGATCCATGATCTCACGGTTGAGCGTCATCCAGCTCTTCTTGGCTACCGAGTTGTAGGTGTTGATGATGGCCTCCATGAGCACGTGCGGATCTCCGGTGTAGATTTCTTCACGAAACTGCTTACGCATCTCAGGTGAGAGAGATCCCACGATCGCCGCGTGAGCCTTGACGTAGCGCGCGCGCCAGCACGCCTTTCTCTTCACCGTCCAGCTTTCGTTGAGTCGCTCTGTTCCGCGAACTATGTTCTGCATGTTCTGTCCGAGACACAGCGTCTGCATCACGATGTCCCAATCGTCGAAGTTCGTCCCATCGAACGTGGGGATCTTGAGCATGTTGATCAAGTCCTTGATGACCATGTTGGCCGACGTTGGCGTTGATGTCGACTCGCCTTCGTCGTTTTCTTCGTCGTCAACTCCAGGGAGGTCTGGAGCCGCCAGCAGTGCACGCTCCCCGTACCTGATTATAGGGGTTTGCTGGGTGTGTTGCGCGTGTCCACCTGGCGTCGGAGTCGCCGCTCCTGCGCCTGTGCCTGGCACTTGTCTTCCTGGTGTCGAAGTCGCCGCTTCTGCACCGCCGCCTTGCCTGGTGGTCGGCGTGTTTGTTCCGTCCAGCTCACGAGTGAGGGCCCGTTGGGTCGGCGGTCCTCTCTCTTCCCCCAAAGATCCTTCTGCGGCGCTGCCTGGTGAACCGCGTCTGCTTCCACCTTGGGCCAGTCGGGCCGAGCGTCGAACCGGTTCACCAACTGAACCGGGGCCCCTGTTGGGCTCATAACCTGTCGGATGAGCCGTTAGGAACTCCTCCTCAGAGTCAGCCTGGGACATCTGAACCGTAGAGCACTAATATAAGGAAACTTAGAACCCGTGACAGGCGGGGCCGGAATGGCGCCCGGGGACTCGGCTTGGATGCAGGAGACTTGGGCGTAGGCGGTGAATCTTACACTGAGCAGCGCACCCTGCGCTGCTCCCGCCGAGCACCATGCTCCTGCTCTCCTTCCGCGCGCCCTGTGGAGTGTATTAGCTATTCCTATGTGTATAGAACCAGTAGTCATTACGACTCTTCCAAGAGGTCGCGTCCGACCCTTGGGCAACCATCCCTTGCGTCCTGAAGAGCCACCATCAGGGTGAGGGATCCACGGGACCGTCCCGTGCGACACCCTCACTCCGACAGTACCCAGTGGCGTCGCGAGTGGTGCGATTGCCACAGTCCACCATATTGACTGGAGCCCAAGAACCACGCTAGAGCCCCAACCTGACGGCACTTGGTTGGCATCCGCTCAACCCCGGAACATTTATGTCAACATCTCCATATGCGAAGGCAGCGACGGTGAGTCCGAGGATTGCGGAGGATTCTCACGCGACCCAGGTGACGTTGACCCTTCCCAGTTCTTACCGCTCGAGCCCATGCCCCTCGAGCTTATGCTACTCGAGCCCATGCCGCACCCGATACCGATCGACGCCGCACAACTCGTTCCGACACCTTTTGAGGTGTCGAGCGACCCTGCGATGATCCCCCGTGGATGCAAGATCGTCTCGGCACCAGGAGAACCCGTTGTGGTGGTCCAGATGGAGAGAAATTTTACTCCAGCGAGCGGATGAACTTGTTGGCCCGTACGCCGATCAAGACGACAAGAGCAAGGCAGACTGTGTCAATGCTGTCCAGACAGCAACGCGTGCAATTGAAGAAGGCCAGACGCGAACGCTCGTTGCACCGCCAGTGTCAGTGCCCCCAGTCGCACCAACTCGCGCGGCAACAAAGACAAAGAAGAAGAAGAAGGCCCCTGTCGCGCAGCCTCAGGCCACGCAGACAACGACCGAGACTGAGGAGGAGAGGGCTATGCGGCGTGGACTAGAGAAAGCCCATGCAGCTAAGCGCAAGGACTTTGGTAGCGTATACGTCGAGGCGTCAACGACCCGTCTTGCTTTCGACGAGCGCAAATTCGAGTATGACACCGAGATCGCGGCCAAGGGACTCAAGCTCGAGGAGCGCCGCTACGAAGCCGAGATTCGCTTTCGTGCCGAAGAGCTCAAACTTCGAGAGCAGCAGCATCGTGACAACCTCGTGTTGAAACGCGAAGAAAAGCGAAACAAGATGCAAACCCAGCTCTTGCTGAGCGGCATGCCGGTGGAAAAAGTGAAAGCTATCGTTGGCGATCTATTCCAGTGAGGTATGACCGCAGTCGTCAAGCATTTTTCAGTGAATGTAGTCAAGTCGTCACGCCATTTCGCATTAAATCTAGATAAACCCCAATCCAACTACTCGTTAGCCGTTAAGAGCAGTCACTTGAGTCGCTCGCGTTTGAGCTTGCCTTCCTGGCTATCGGTGGTCTCGCCCTGTCCCTCTGGTTCGACGTCGGGGTCATCTGCGTCGCGTGAATCGTCTTCCCATGGATCGTTGAGATCGATGGCGATGTTGTGCAGGAGCCCGCACGCGAAGATGTGATTATTTACGTACCTGAAGTCCTTAAGAGCATTGAGTTGTGTTCGGATGCCCTTGAGCGACATCCACCGGTTCTTGAGAAGGCCGATGCAGTTCTCGTTTTTGACGCGAACACTGCATAACGCCTCGTTGAACAGCTTGTTGTCGTCTCGCGCGGCCGCGGGGTTCTTGTACGGAACGATTAATCGATTAGATATCCCATATCCACAGTCACCCAAGAGATACTCATCGCCAGAGAAGTAAAGCTGTGGCTGCTGCAGGATTGGAGTCTTCGCAAAAATGGTGGAGTCATTGCACGATCCCGGCCAACCGGTGTAGACGAACAGAATGCACTTGTCCTCGTTGCAGACGACTTGAGCGTTGAAACTGCATCTTGACTTGCGGTTATAGTGGATACCGCCGTTGACGGCGAGCTTCTGATCAAAAATGACATGCGTTCCATCAACCATACCCACCACACCACCAAGCCCGTAGCGCGCATTGTGAAACACGGAGCTCTCGATGCGCTGCGTTCTCGACAGCCACTTCACGTAGCGACTGTAGTGACGCAGCAGCGCCTTCTGCACGCGTCGCAAGTACGTGGACAGCGTACCGTTGCCGACGCCGTAGCCAGGGGCGATGCGGCCCACAGCATTTCAGTTTCCGTACCACTCGAGAGTCACCGCGAGTTGGATCGCGATGGCCCGTTGCTTGTTTGGCGAGTTGTTCTTGAATACTCGATCGCCTCCAATCCGTTGGAGAAGAAAAGCGAAAGTACTCCGAGTCACTCGGAGCGTCTGCTTGTACGCCGAGTCGCTAGCTTCTCAAATCGATGGAGGGTGACGGGCGAACGCGTTGGATGCACGCGTGGGTTGAGATACCGGCACGAATCGACGCCTCCCAAAAGCGCCAATATCTCATCGATTTCCTGCTCGCGACCGCCCCCTTCGACTTCGTTCAGCATCACGATCTCGAACAAAAGACCATTCAGATCGCTCCGGAGCATCTTCCGTTCCGATGGTCGTATTTCTAGTTCAGCATTTTCATTCTGTGAGTCCAGCGCGGATGCACAAGCGATCAGGAGCGTGCTCCTACCGTCTTTTTGGCGTTGCTCAGGCTACCGATCTTCCGTCCCAGCGTGTGGTGTGTGCCTTCAGGCTGTTGGTGTTGTGGGTCCGATGGGGAAAAAAGGAAATGACTTCTTAGACCTGATATATCAAATCATAGAGATATGGAGCGTGAAGGAGGACGGTTAACCGCATCCCTCCATAGATTACCGTATAATTCGGAATGATATGAACACTCTGCCACGTTTCTCCCAGTCAAGCGGCCCACGGCTGTTCAGATGTTTCCGACATGTCACTGTACTGAATAGAGCCAAACTATTGGTTCAAAAGCTCCCGTCTCCTCGAGACTTGCTGGTCTCCCGCCAAAACTCAAAACTTCAGATGCCGCCAACTCGAATCAAGCTCAAGCACACGAACGACTTCCGCGCCAACATGGTCGAGGAGTGGTTCGACGCGCAACGCAGACAAGTCGGCCTGCGTGAATTCTGCCGGACGCAAGAGGACGTGAGCCCATCGAAACTCATTCTGTGGGTGCAGAAGTACGACGAGTACAGGGCCACCGATCGCCCGACCGCACTCACACTCGGTGGAAGTGGTCGTCGCTCCGGCTCGCAGCCGTGGGAAGGACAGTTGATTGTGTGGGTGAAGGACCTCCGCCGCGTGGAAAAGCCCGTGAGTCGTTTGCTCATCATCACGGCGGCCAAGCGCATGATGCCGTGGTTCTTCGAAAACAAGTCCGACAACGCGTGTCTCCTGTGGTGCGGGCGGTTCATGATTCGGTCCAATCTCACGCTACGTCGCATCACGACCGCAGGGCGCCTCTTGCGCGCCAACTTGATGGCCGAGAAGATCCTGTTCTCAGCCTCCGTCAAGAACTTTCTCAAGGATGCGTTTGGAAGCGCAGGCAGCCCCGTGAGGAAGCGTGTGCTCAACATGGATCAAACCGCGCTTTTTGGAGACGCGAAGGTCATCACGACAGTCGAAGAGGTCGGCGCTGAGACGGTCCCGTGCATCACGGAGGGGCCAACGTCGTGTCGCGTGACGATTGCGTTGCTCGTGCGAGCGGACGGTGTAATGTTCCCCCCTCATTTCGTGTTCAAGGGTGCTGCGGGGGGTGAGGTCGAGAAAGAAGTCCGTTTCTTTGCGCCCCCGGATGTTGCGACGTTCTCCGTGCAGGAGAACGCGTGGTTTGACGACCGCGTGATGCAGGAATGGATCAATTACGCGTTTATTCCTACTGTTGAGACTCACTATCTACTTATTCTAGACTCGCTCAAGATCCACAAGGCATCTAAAGTTGCTGAGAAGCTTTCCGAGGCAGCCACGGATGTACTCTACGTTCCGTCGGGCTGTACCGGTGTGTCTCAGCCGCTCGACGTTGGTGTGATGGCGCCTTTTAAGGCGAGGATGCGACGCGAGTACGTCGAGTACTACTCATTCCATCCGGCCCCCAAGACGGCCCCACAGATGCGTCGATTCATGTTCCAGAGGGCCATGAGTGCGCTTCGCTCCATTTCAAGCGAGACGATCATCAACGATTTCGATGCTGCCGGGCCGTTCTTCGACGGTAATAATGAGGAAGCTGCTGTGCTTGGGCACGCAACCGTCGAGGCGATGCAAGCAACGATCAAGTCTGAGAGCGAGACATGGGTTGACGACATCGTAATTTGATTGGGTATAATTGGGTCGATGATTGAATTTTTGGGCGGGAGATGTCACTCTCGAAACCAAGTCACTTTGTAACCAGTGTTCATATCTTTCCGATGTTCAGATCTTTCCGAATTATACGGTAACTATTTTCTCGCACCTCGACCTTGGCGAAAAGGGCCGGTTTTGGAGTCATCTCACTTGTCAGTTCGAGTAATACCTGGACGTTTTCCTGCAATAGCAGGCGGATCGGTGAGCGACCGTCCGGTGTGCGTTGTATTGCAGGGTTTTCGTTTGGCGTTGTGGCGTTGGTGTGGCGAGTCGCCC
>JAMFLL010002177.1:0-10948 GCA_027475725.1 Pythium rhizo-oryzae | reverse complement strand
CCAGCACCAAGAATCGTCTGGAATCTGGTCTGTTGGGACGCGATAGGAAGGTCACGTGCAGTCGCTGTGCAGTGCTTTTTCCAGTCGCTTTACCACAGTGGTGCGTATGCCAGGAGCTGGTAATCGCATGCCACCGAAGTCTAAGAGACCGCCAACGTCGAAGCCGTCCGCCCACGCGACCGCGGACGGCCAGGACGCTAAACAAGCGAGGTCGTACCCACGATCCCCTGGTGGATCCTCCAGCGAAAGTGGTCAAGAACAAGATGTCGACAGCGAAGGACCCCCACGCGTCAGCGTGGTCGAAGGACAGTCGACAGCGGGTGACTCCGTTGCCCGCAACCTCCTCGCCGATCTCAACGGCGAAGCCGATCAGGACGAGGCGATCTCGGGAATGGTGGACGACACCGATCTCATCGTCGTCGAAGGCCGGTCGGCCGATCTCCAAGCTCCAGCGACCCCGGTCACACGCGCGGTCAACTCGGTGCCGTTGAAGATGGACCCGACACTTCCAAGTGCGGTCCCGGCTCGGATGATTGAGGTCATCATGGCGAAGCACGAAGGTCTCAAGTACTTGAAGGTCACTCGAACCGGTGTTGGATCGGATGTGCGCGATCTTGGATTTGCCTCCATGAAGACGCCGCAACAGGTGCTTCACGCGATCATCAGCGTGTTCAGCACGGCCGGGTACGGGGTCACGATCGTCAACTACGAGAAGATACTCGCAACCGACTTGGCGAAGTTGGTGGCGGGTGGCCAAGCGATCTACGATCTGTTCCTTCGTCATCAATTCCAGCGCAAGGTCGAGCGTGCGATGCACACCAAGCAGGGCGTGCTCATCGAGGGTGACGCGATGGAGCGTGCCGTCGAGCAAGTGATGGGGCGCTCGCGCGAGGAGGTCGCTCAGATGCAGAACGATATCAACTTCAAGTCCTCGCTGATCGCCTCGCTTGAGCGAGCTATGCAGGAACAGGCTGATCGTCACGAGGCGGATCTCCAAGCTGCTCTGACCGTTCAAGCTGACCTGATGCAGAAGACCAAGACGAAGCGCGAGCCCGATCACCTACCCAGCCAACCTCCTGCGGACGAGTACATCGCTGTGAAAGCGGACACGAAGTCCAAGATGGTCGATCTGGACGACATCTTCGATTGTATCGGGCAGTCGGTGAACGCCACGACGCGCTTGCGGCAGTCAGCAGTGTCCGAGTTGAAACAGTTCGACGGTCGTAATCGTGATGAGTACCGTGCGAAGGCGTACGCTCGATCGGTTCGCTCGGCGTTCGTTCGCGATCGCCTCACATCGGGTGAAGCGTGCGTTCAGTTTCACGATCTGATGACCGGTAGCGCCTTGATGTGGATTCGCCAACTGCCGAGAGAGGTGCGCGTGAACTGGAAGCTGCTGCTGGCCGAGTTCGAGAAGGAGTATTGCGATGCAGCGGCTCCCCCGCAGCAGAAGTACTACACGCTCAAGCGCAACTCGGGCGAAGAACCTCTCGACTACCTGTATCGGCTCAACGTTCAGGCGATGGAAGCTGGGATCGACTTCAAGGGTGTCGATGGCGATCGTCACGTGAAGCATTTCATCGATACATTCGGCGACCCGGATCTCTCGAAGACGCTCGCTCACATTGAGTCGGAAGGCGAGCTGCGCAAGGCGCTGAAGGAGCTGGCTCGCCAGGCGGCGCGTATTCGCCGTGACGAGACGTCGAAGGCACGTGCTGAGAAGCGCGACAGTAGGTTCGGGAAGCCGCCAACCTTCGGGTCAAAGTCGAAGCCGATACTGGTGAATGCGATCATGAAGCCACAATCGCCTTCCAGTTTCTTCCCAGTGGGAGACGATCACGATGAAGACAAAGGCGATGACGCCGAAGATCGAGCCGAAATTGGTGCTGGTGAAGGTGATTGGGACTCGGACCCAATCGTGCTGCAGCTGGAGAAGAACACGTCGCTCTCGAGTGAGGCAATCCAAGTGATCGCGGCTGTCGTTCATGGTTCGCAGTCGAGAGCACCCGGCAGGCCAACTCCACCGGGTGAGCGCCGTCGATCGCCATGTCGCCATTGCGAGTCAACACTTCATCGCGACGAAGATTGCTGGAGCCAGATCACCTGCGAGGCTTGTGGCGTGAAAGGTCATCCGACCGATCGCTGCTATCGCGTGTGTCGCGGCTGTGGGCGTATGCACGCACGCGGTGAGTGCCAACTCGAGTTGATCGCAAATCACCTCAAGGCCTGGTACGATCCGGTCAAGCATGCCGATCTGCTGCCCGATGGACTCGTGAAGACCCTGTCGTTAAACTAACTCGCCCGCCAGCTTGGGAGCTGGTACGCGCCGGGCGAGGTACCCAGTACTGTGTGTACGCCTACGTGGCTCAGACAAGTAGTCAGCTGCATGGTAATCACCTAATACACACACCTGACGAAGCAAGATCGTATGAAGAGTTCGAACGACGGCCATGTATTCAACGACTCACCCTACATCCAGGCGAACGGCGCGGCTACTGGCGGTACTATAACCAGAAGATGTACCGCCAGACGATCATCCGTGCTCAACTCGACGATCACAATGTCAGAGTCCTCCTCGACTCAGGCGCTGAAGTGTCGATCCTCGACTCCATCTTTGCGCGTAAGATTGGAGCCGAAATCGATGCAACTGATCGCCTCGGGTGTGCTGGGGTCGGGGGCGCGCTCTTCGAGACCGAGGGCCGAGCGTGGATCAAGGTCACACTCGCGGGCGAGCTGGCCTATGAGTGCCAGGTCTGGGTCGGTCGGCTCGGCAACGTCGACGCGATCCTCGGGTGCGACTTCTTGACACCCGCCGGGATCCGACTCGATCTGGCCGATGGTGTCGCGCTCATGCCGGATGAAGTTCGCGTGCAGTTCGAGGGCAGGCGACCACTCTACAGTGACAAGGCGGAACAAGTTCGGGTCAAGCAGGAGACGACGGTTCATCCAGGTGACTCGACCTACCTTCGGATCAAGCGAGTCGACCGCAAGCGCCTGTGGGTTCGACGAGGCGAGCGGTACGTAACGACGGTCGAATTCGACGAGCGGGATCGGCCAACTCGAGTGAAGATTACCAACGTCTTCAACAAGCCGGTGACGATCGCCTCACAGACTGTGGTTGGGATGTGGCTCGTGCCGGGGGCGGCGCCACGCTCGTCGGGTTTCGTGTCGGTTGGGTCGAAGCGCTACGCCGAGTGGTGTACACTCGCGTACGAAGCTGAGCCGGAGCCGGTTCTGGAAGGGCGACGTCACGCCGAGGCCGAGGCGCTCCGAATCCTTCAGCCGCCGCCGGTCGAGAGGCACTCGTACGCGGCGCCGCGCGCGATCCTGAAGCGCGGCACCGGTGGCCCTGGTCGAGGCGTTCCTGGTTCGAGCGATGTTTCTGGAGTACCGAGTGAGAAGGTCGCCGAAGATGCAGACCTCGGGCCGGCCGATCGGCCACCTGGAGGGAGAGGTGCAGAGGTCGCGACTGTTGGGTTACGAGACGGTCCTTCGCGCATCTCATCTGATCTGTCGCACATCATGCGCAGAGAAGGTCCAGGTGATGATGAGGTCACCGATGTTGAAGATGCCACCAACTCAAGGCGCAGCGGTCCAACAACATGCGATTGGACCCGTGCAGCAATCCCGTTCGTCGCCGCGAAGTCCCTCGCGGAAGCGATTGTGGAACAGGATGAGCTTCGGGATACGGTCTTCGTACATGAAGGTGGAGATTTGACGGCCGACCAGATCGAAGGCCAGATGGCACTGCTACCGGAGGTCAAACCGGCGGATGATATCACTCCGGACGACATCCAGATCGCTGCTGGTGAGCAAGTGTCGCCTGAAGATGTCGAGCGAGTTCGCCAGATCGTGTGGAAGCGACGTAAGTATCTCATGGGCAAGGGCAACGCGAAGCCGCCTGCAGCCAAGGGGGTTGTGTGCGATATCGATGTTGGCGATGCTAAGCCGGTCGCTCAGACCTGCAGGAAGGTGCCACCGCAACATGCTGAGAAGCTGTACGAGTTACTGAAGGGGCTGCTGCGGTCAGAGTTCATCCAGCCGTCTACATCACCTTGGGCATCGCCTATTGTGATTGTCGTCAAGAAGAACGGTATCGACATTCGCTTATGTATCGACTATCGTGTCGTCAACTCGCTCACGCGCCTCATGGTCTACCCCATGCCCGTGGTTCACGACTTGCTCGAGAACCTCGGATCGCTTCTGTGGTTATGTTCTCTGGACATGGCAAGCGGCTTCTGGGTCGTGAAGATGACGGCACGCGCGCGGGCGATCTCAGCGTTCGTCACCCCGTTCGGCTTGTTCGAGTGGCTTCGGATGCCGTTCGGCTTGAAGAATGCGCCTCAGATCTACCAGCGCCTACTTGACAACGCCCTCTACGGGTACCTCAAGCTGACTCCGAAGCACCTGCAGGAGGACGAAGCCGATGTGTTCGTGGATGGCAAGCCCGCCGGATCGGACGTGCAACCGGCGATCGGTAGGCGATCCTACATCGACGACATCCTGTTCGGCGGATCTACGTGGGACGAGATGTGCGAGCGGCTGGATCGCTTGATGGATGCCTGCGAGGAGTGGGGCCTATCGATCAGCTTACCCAAGAGTCAGTTTGGCATGAGTCGAGTGGATTACTTAGGCCATGCAGTGTCGGCTAAAGAAATCGAGGCAAAACCGAAGAATTTGCCGGAGTTGGCCCAGGTCGAGTTCCCGAGGACGGTCAAGGCGATGCAATCCTTTCTTGGATCACTCAACTACTACCACCAGTTTGTCGAGCACTTCGCAGTCTACGCCGCTTCACTGTACGAGATCACTCAAGCGGATCTTGCGAGAGAGGTACTCGAACCTGGTCACCTCCGGTCGGCCCAGTGTGCTTTCGACGAGTTGAGGCGACGCATCGCCGATACCCCGATCTTGAGGCACTTCGACGGCGACAAGCAGCCGATCTTGGTGATCTACGCAAACGACTGGGCTATCGCGAGCTCGCTCATGCAAGAGGTCGATGGTCAGTTAGCGCCTATCAAGTTCTTCAGTCGGGTACTCAAGTCACACGAGATGAAGCTATCGCTTGCGGAGAAGGAGATACTTGCATTGGTACAGGCGCTCACGGGCGGTTCGAGTCTACTAGCGGGTCGCTCGATCCGTGTGCTCACTCGGCATTCGACGCTGAGCTGGTTGTTCAAGGCAAAGGGACTTCAGGGTCGACTGGAGAAGTGGGCAGTGACGCTGAGTCCATGGACACTCGAGATCGAGAAGGTCGTCAAGGGTGAGGACGGCTTACCTGGCTTACTCGCAGCCGCAATAGGACCAAGCGAGTGCGTGGATGCGATGTTGGAATCGATCCGACCGAGGAAATCCACCGCGGGCACGCGCTATCGCCTCCCGCTGCCGACGCTTGAGCCGAATCAGGTCGCCTGGATCGTGTCGTTTGACGGATCGGCTAAACCGAAGCGACGAGGAGCGAGTTGTGGTGCCGTGCTGTGGCGATCGCCTGACTGGCACGTGGTTGAGGCCGAATCGCACTTTTTCGAGGACGGTACGGTCAATGAAGCCGAGTATCGGGGGGCGATCGCTGCGATGGATGTCGCGCTCCGGCGCGGGATTAAGCGTGTGATCATCTGCGGCGACTCTCGGATCGTGATCCAGCAGCTCCGGGGCGACATCGAGTGCCGGACGCCAGGACTGCAGGTGCTACGAGCTGAAGCGTTGATGAAGTTGAGTCAGTTCGAGCAGGCGCACCTCGTTCACGTCGCCCGAGAGTACAACGCAGCGGCCGACCTGATCACCGGAAAGGCACTCCAACGCATGGTGGGCGGTGCCGTCACCTCGGGAGAGTTCGCCGGGATGGAGATGCTAAACAAGCTACGCGACGTGCTGTGCCAAGCGAGTGTGACTGTGGGGCCCGTGGAAGTCGATGCAGTGACGCGGAGTGGGCGGAACACATCGGGCACAAGCGACCGTCATGCGACGGATGGCGGTGTGCATCAGAGTGGAGCAGTCGCGGACGAGAGCGGACGCGCTGACGCGCCAGAAGTTCAACGTACGAGTGACGGGCCATACGCGTCATCACCAGATGACGGCGTAGGAGACGAGCCACCAGATGATGTGACGCCAAGTGTCCGGTCAAGCGATCACGCCCAAGATGATGAAGCGCACATAAACAAGCCACCCGATGGAGCCGGTGACCGCGTGTCACAGGGAGATGTGCCGACCGACACACGTGATGACACAGCCAATCGTGACCCAGCAGGGGAGCAACTCATTCAGCACATGCGCGCCGGCCGTATCGCGCGTGCGCAAGATGAGGAAACGTGGGCGAAGAGACTGAAGGCGTATCTGCGTGGGGATCTGGGCGAGGCGGATGGAGACGCCATCGTGGACTGCGCCAAGATGGCGGACACGTACGAGCTCGTAGACGATTTGCTGTATTATGTGGGCATCAAGAAGGCGCGCGGCGGTGGGGAGCACGAAACGCGACTACGGCTTGTCATCCCGACGACGCTGGTCAACGAGGTCCTCTACCACTACCATGTGAGCCTCGCGGGCGGACACCAAGGCGTGGGGCGGACGTACGACCGAGTGCGCAGACACCTGCACTGGCGCGGACAGTACCAAGATGTGCGCGATTACGTGGCCGCGTGCCCGGACTGTCAATCTGGCAAGGGAGCGCCACGATTGACCGGTCGATCGCCCGGCAACATCGAGGCGACCAGACCCTTTCAGGTGATCGGCATGGACCACGTGCCATCGCTGCCGCGATCGCATCGCGGCAACTCCGAGCTGCTTATCTGGGTCGACCTTCACACTGGGTTCCTCGTTGTATCGGCGAACAAGTCGCGAGAAGCACAGGAAGTTGCCGAGTCTTACGAGCGCGCGGTGTACAGGCGATTCGGCGCAAGCGAGGTGATCCGCCATGATCGTGAGCAGGCGTTCATGTCGGAGGTATTTCGTGCATTCAATCGCCTAATCGGACAACGCAGCAAGGCGACGCTCGCGTACAGACCACAATCAAACGGAACCACGGAGCGCATGGTACAAACCGTGATGCACGCAGTCAAGTTGTATGTGGCCGATCCGGCTCAGCGCGACTGGGACGAGTACGCTGAGCGCCTCGTTTTCGCCTTGAACTGAGTGTGGCTCTACATCAACCAAGTCAAACCGGGATACGCACGCAAGCTCGCGCATCTATGGCACGGCCCCTTTCGCGTACTCGAGCGACTCGACGATCACGTGGTGCGCCTCGAGATCGCGGACACCGGTTACAAGTTCTTCCCTCTCGTGCATGTATCTCGTCTCAAGCTGTCGAAATCGTTCGATGATCGACCCGACATCGAGTTGGAGGTCGATCCGAACGACCGACTCGATTTCGACGAAGAACTCCTGCCGGAGGACTCGTTCGAGCCCAATCACGAGATGGGCGACTTCGAGGTCGAGGCGATCCTGAAGCATAAGGACACACGAACCGCTCGCCAGGGGCGTTATGTACGTGAGTACCTCGTGCGATGGGTTGGCTACGACGAGGCGAGCTGGGTAAAGGAAGGCGATCTAAACGCGCCGAGTCTGCTGGAGCAATACGAGAGACGATGTAGGGCTCAAGGGAGGTTCGCTGTTATGGAAGTGGAGGAAGAATAGAGACACCGATCGCCCGCGAGAAGGCCCGGATCGCCTAAATGGCGGCCGCAGCGGCTCGTGGAGATCGGTGCGGGGGACAGCCACCCGGGTCAGTCAGGCCATTGTCTTGGCTGATCGCTGCCGGTGGAGTCACGCCTGGTGGGGGGCACCAGTCGTATCGGACGGGTTTTGTGTCAAGTGCAGTGAACGTGTGGGTCATGTCCAAGACGGAGGCATCATGGGAGAAGGAGGGGGTGTCGATCTCGTATCGGTGGCCCGATCTCTTTGCTGGCCCGAGTCGCTGATGAGAACCACACGAGATTGGGTGGAAGAAGAGGAAATTGATTATCAAAGGGGTGCAGGACTCGCTACAAGGTCAATGTGGGCGTCGAGTCACGAGAAGAGACGCGGATGTCCGAACGCCTAGCGCTGAGCGGGGTTGGCCGGAGGATCGGGCGCCTCACCAGTCGAGACAGGCTCTGGCTGTCGCGTACCTGACTCACTCGAACGATGACCGCTTGAGCCGTCCATCGCCTCATCTTTGTCGTCGCTCGCGACATTGAGAGCGCCAGACGATTGCTGCGTGGGTGAGGTGACCGATGCGGGGGTCGCATCGACCGCCAAGGCCGCGGCGCTGGAAGCCTGCAGCGTGATCCCAAGTGAGACGGTTGACACGCACGTTGAGTCGGAATTAACTCGAACAGGGCTGGAGTGGGCGATCTGCGACGGTTTACCGGGTGCTGGAGCAGGCGAACGCGACCCGCTCAGATCGACGATGGCGATCGCGGCCGCGGCCGCAGGGTCAGCCATCGTCTCCTTCTGTCGCTTCGCAGGTGGCTCCTCGGTCATGGGGTCGTCCTCCTCCGTCTTCGTCTCGCCCACGTCGTCAATCGGGCGTCGGCCGCCAGATCGCAGCGTAATCGGCATGTCTCTAACCCTATGGGGCTCGAACTTGAGCAAGATCGCGCGTCGACGCGAATCGTTGATTTGAAACACCTTGACGTGCTCCACGGCACCTTCGGGCCCGAGGAAGTACTGGCGGGCGGGCGACAGGAAGTCAAGCGCCTTGATCGATGTAGACAGCGACTCGTTCGGCTTCGGTACGGCCAGAACCACCCCAAGTGGAGGCGGCCAGTAGAAGAATGGGTCAAGCAGTAGATCAGCGTCGACTTCGGGATCCGCGATCGCCTCCGCGATCGCCTCCAGGTGACCGTCCCAGAACTGCGTCAGCCGCGAATTGCGGTTGCGTCTCTCCTCAAGGAAGTTTTGCGACGTGTAGATCTCGCCGCCGATGACGATCGAGTCGTCAGGATCGGGTAGCACGAAATGGGTGCGCTCCCAGATTGCCTGTGCGCCGTACGTGTATAGCTCGATCGCGTTTTCGTACACGCGTCGGAGCTTCGGGTTCGACGCTGGCACGTTGAAAGTGATCGGGGCAGGAGGTGTCTCGAGTGCCGCCCAGGGGCGCGTTCGGTAGAGCGCAATCACTTCATCAAGCGGGGGCATCCGCCCACGCAGATCCTTCTCGACGATTCGCCGATATTCGTTCTTCACTGGAGCGACCTGCTCGTTAGGGAAGATCGACAGCTTCCACGGCAACTCGCGCAAGAACACGTTGTCAATCGACTCGCGCTCGACGTTGGTTGGTGGATCACGTGGCCAGCCGCAAGCATCGCGCCGAAGAGCGGGTGGCAGAGCCACGACGCTGAGATGACGACGCGCACGATCACGCTCTACTGACTCCCTTCGTGACCGATGCAGTGCATCCTTGGACTGCCCGTACGAGCGAGTTGGTTTGCCAGTCGGCTTAAGCAGAGTAGGTTTGCGACGCGGCGGGTTGAATCCAGACGACACGTCCGGCTTCGGTGTCGACCGTCGTCGCCGTGGCTGATCCGGACCGCTGGACGGCTCGTCCGCCTCTGACCCGGGATCTACCGCTTCGGACTCCTCATCCGCGTCGCTGAAGGTGAGCTGGGGCTGGCTCCGAGCTGACCGGACACTACGAGCAGGCGATCGGACGCTCCGGGCAGGCGATCTCTCAGCCGCTCCGAGACGGCGCGGCACCTGAGTCGCATGGACCGGCACGCGCTCAGCAATTGCAAGCAGGTTTGAGTAAGCAGTGGCGATCTCGTCTCGGTTGAAGAGAGCCCGCCTGAACTGAGGGTCGACGGAAGGCTGGAAGTTAGCGAGCGACTCCAGCAGTTCTGCCGCCGGCACCGATACAGTGCCGTCCGCAGGCACCAGCTCAGGATCGATGGGCGCTCGAGTGGACCGGATCATGGCCGCCACGTCCGAGATCGATTGATACGGCTCAGACGCCCGAGCGAAGCGGAGGAATGCAGGCAGGAGCGGACGCGAGTAGTCGTTCGCCGCCACATCGGCGTTGGGTGGATCAAGCGTTGAGAAGAACGAGGCGATCACACGCTCGGAGCGGTCGCTCGCCAACACTAGCGGCCCAAGAACCGCTTCGTACTGCATGCACGTGGCGTCGAGCGTCCTGTACAGCTGGAACCCGAGCGAAGCAATCGCGTGGGAACGCTCGAGCCGCTCCGCGATCTCTTCAGGCGAGCCATGGGCGTCGTAATGCGCGACCGTGGATGCAAGGTTGTCAACCTCCTCTGTGAGGCGCGCGATCTCGCGGTTGAGGCGACCGCGCTCCGCGATCAGAGAGCCGACCCGCGATTCGAGACGAGCAACTTGCGAATGATCAGTGGCGCCGGGAAGTGCTGCAACCCTCTCCGAGAGACGCGCCCGCAGGCGATCGATCTCGGCCCGCAAGCCGACATTCTCATCTTCGACAGATCCGAGGTCGCGCGCGTCGCGCAGCTGCAGCTGTGCACCCGGGGCGTGTGCCAAGGGAAGCCCAGCGGCCGAGTGATCGACGCGCTCGAGGAGGTCGCTGAGCGATCCGCGCTCGCCCGCCTGAAGCGCCTTTGCCAAACGCTTGAGAAGTGCGCGCAGCGGAATGCCGTGCTCACGAGGATCGAACCACGCCGGCAGCGATGTGCGCTGGTGGTACTTGGCGTACAGCTTGTCGATGGCCGATACGATGTCTCGGTACATGAACGCTGGGTCGCGGGCCCACAAGTCGGCGGCGTCGGACATTGTGGAGGCGGGTGGTTTGGGGAGCTTTGAGACGATCTCGATGGGTGTTTCGCGCTTGATTTGCGAGTGAGGCGGCCGCTCCGCGTAGGCTTCCGAACTCCCGGGCGATCTTCTCGACCGTCCGTCCGGAAGGGGGCGCTGTGGTGAAGCGGCTCGGGAAAGTGAGGTTTTGAGGTGATGACGCCACAGTGGTGTACACCACACCACAGTCACCTGAGATCGCCTCAACTGCCGTTGA
>JAMFLL010002175.1:0-10956 GCA_027475725.1 Pythium rhizo-oryzae | reverse complement strand
GGCGTCCACGGTCGAGTTGTTGAAGAACGAGTTGACGATGTTGGCCGCCTTCTGGATCTCCTTCTCCATCGAGGACGAGTACGGCTTGTTGAACACCATCGTGGCCAGCTTGGTCGATAGAAGTCTATGCGGTGTCGGGAGAAGTGGCGTTGGGAGGAAGTTGGAGTTGGGGAGTATGGGACACGGGAGGGAACCGAACCCGAACCGACCAGCTTCACTTCGAGTTGGACTCGCCGAACATTCCAACGACCCGGGGGCTGGGCGAGAAACCAGTTGCGGTCGTACTGTAGGACCTCTGTTAAAGCATACGTTACCCCGCATTACCAGGAAAGCAGGCTTCTATTGAGGATGCATGGAGAGCGTTGGTCATAAGGGTACACGAGCGTAACCCTGCGCACGTGGACCTCCTGCGTCACTACAGCGTGCGGTCCTCGGCAGTCGAGCGTCACGCTCTTTGCCGGGCTTTGCGCCACAACACAGACCTGCCCGCGCAGAGGAGACCTGGGATGGGTCCCTGGCCGGTGGTGCGAGCCACTGCCGGCGCGTTTCCATGCAAACGACTGGTGCACACCAAGCAGAAAAACCACGTGCGGGGCAAGGTCGGCGAGGGAGAGCGAACCCATCTCGTCTCCGCTGCGTCGCGGCGCTCGTCAATGCAGCGAGGCAGCCGACTTGATCGCTGCGACGGACAACGCTGTCGCGTGTTTGGAATAAGAGAGAACGGATTAAGTGACAGGGTTCTCCACCGTGGAGTTCACGCGGTGGTCTCGGCCGCGACGGTCTCGCTCGCGGCGGATTGGCCATGCAGTCCATGGTGCCGCCGGTGGTGACATCGTGGCGTCATCAGCCGCGGGTCTTGATCTTGAATCTCCCTGCAGTGGCCACACTAAACCCACCCGTTTTTTCCAAACGGGTTTCGAATGGACAAACCCATCGGGTCCCAAAAACACAGAGCGTGACTTGTGATTTGGAATCTACGCTGACCCGTGGGTCGTATCTTATTGTGTTTCTCCAAACCCGAACCCACTCGACCGCAATCCACTTCACGCGACAAGAACCGCAGAAATTACAGAAACGCGCAATCTTGGCCTTGGGGAAGAACGAGCAGCTCCTGCGGCTCCGGCGCAAGATCACTCACTTCTCAATCTTCCGGGCTTCCCTCAGATCCCCCCTCCCCCAAGTCCTCCCCCCCTCAACCTCTTCCATCTACCATGGGCCTTCTCGACATCGTGCCGACCGGCGTGCTCAACGGCGAGGACGTCATCAAGGTGTACAAGTACGCGCAGGAGCACAACTTCGCCATCCCGGCCGTCAACGTGACCTCGTCGTCGACCGCGAACGCCGCGCTCCAGGCCGCGCGCGACATCAAGTCGCCGATCATCATCCAGGCCTCGAACGGCGGCTCGGCTTACTACGCCGGCAAGGGCATCGACAACAAGAACCAGGAGGCCTCGGTCATCGGCGCCGTCGCGCTCGCGCACCACGTGCGCACGCTCGCGTCGTACTACAAGGTGCCCGTGATCCTCCACTCGGACCACTGCGCCAAGAAGCTGCTCCCGTGGTACGACGGCATGCTCGACGCCGACGAGGCCTACTTCAAGACCCACGGCGTGCCGCTCTTCAGCTCGCACATGCTCGACCTGTCGGAGGAGTCGCTCGAGGAGAACGTCCAGACCAGCAAGAAGTACTTTGAGCGCATGAGCAAGATGAACCTCATCCTCGAGATTGAGCTCGGCATCACTGGCGGTGAGGAGGACGGCGTTGACAACTCGGACGTCGACAACGCCTCGCTCTACTCGCAGCCGTCGGACATCCTGTACGCGTACAAGGAGCTCGGCGCGGTCTCGCCCAACTTCACGATCGCGGCGGCCTTCGGCAACGTCCACGGTGTGTACAAGCCGGGCAACGTGAAGCTCCACCCGGAGATCCTCGGTGGCTTCCAGACGCACGTGCGCGACGAGGTCGCCAAGGGCCAGCAAAAGCCGGTGTTCTTCGTGTTCCACGGCGGCTCGGGCTCGACCGAGGCTGAGATCCAGGAGGCCGTCAAGAACGGTGTCGTCAAGATGAACATTGACACGGACACCCAGTGGGCGTACTGGAACGGTCTCCGCAAGTTCTACGAGGAGAAGAAGGACTACCTGCAGGGCCAGATCGGCAACCCGGAGGGCGCCGACAAGCCGAACAAGAAGTACTACGACCCGCGTGTGTGGGTGCGCAAGTCGGAGGAGGAGATGATTGCCCGCCTCCACGAGGCCTTCCGCAACCTCAACTGCGTGAACGTCCTGTAAGTTGGACACAGCGCGAAGCGCACTTGCTGAGCCGATGAGCGGGCGAACGAGAGAGGAGAAGCTCCGGCGCCAGCACAGTGCGTTCGGTCAGTCATTGCACTTGGGGACGCTCATCCAGACCACGCTCCCATGTTCTGGTGAGCGTACCCCCACCCTGTCGTTACAATAACTACTCTTTTGATTCTTGCAACTCGTTCCGCTTGGCGTGCTGGATTGCCTGCCACTACACGTGGTTGATCATCGCGCTCGGAGATGCGTTCCCACCATTGCGCATTCTTTCCCTCAACAAAGCGTAGCCATGCTGAGATGAAAGATCCTACATGTTAGGAACTGATACAAGTTCCTAACGAACGACATGCTGTACCGACAGAGCTGTTCGAAAACGATCTTGAAGGGTCACAAACATGGAAGAGCTGTCCCAACCGGGCCGCTTCGTAGCTCATTGCTCGACCGGACACGAAGGAGACTCGCTGGCCGGACTGCCGTTGACTCCTCACTCGAAGCTGCCATGGTGGAGATGGAGAAGGCGCTGCTCAAGAAGCTCTGCCGGGACCACGACCTGTACGTGACGCCGGCTATCAACGACAAGCTGTACCTGCATTACAAGGGCTTCCGCTGCATCAAGAACCTGGACGAGTACACGGGGCTCAAGGTGCTCTGGCTCGAGGGCAACGGGCTCCCGCGCATCGAAGGGCTCGAGCACCAGACGCAGCTCAAGACGCTCTACCTGCAGGAGAATCTCATCCAACACATTGAGAATCTGGAGGCGCAGACCGCGCTCGACACGCTCAACCTATCACAGAACCAGATCTCGCGCATCGAGAACCTGGGCCACATGAAGGAGCTGTCGGTGCGTGCCATGGTGTGGTAGCCAGGAAGGAGAGGCGGCGGGTTTGCTAATGGTGGCGGAAATGGTCTGTTTGTGTAGAGTCTCTCGCTCAAGTCCAACTACTTGACCTCAGCTGCGGATCTCGAGCACGTGCTGGAGCTGCCCAACCTGTCCGTACTCGACGTGCAGAGCAACCGCATTGCAGATCCTGCTGTGCTCGACGTGCTGTCCAAGATGCCCAACCTCAAGGTGCTGTACCTGCAGGGAAACGACGTCGTTAAGCACATTAAACAGTACCGGAAGACGTTAGTCTACCGCTGCCGCAAGCTCAAGTACCTGGACGACCGCCCCGTGTTTGAAGACGAACGGCGCCGCATTGACGCCTGGGGCAAGGCGCTGGATGCGTCCAACGGCGACTTCAAGGCCGCGCAGGAGGCCGAGCGCATCGAGATGGAGGCCATCCGACAGGAGAAGCGCGACCGGGATCGCATGAATTTTCTCCACTTTGAGCAGCTCATGGCCGAGGGTCGGCGCAAGCGAGCCGAGGAAGAGGCCGCCAAGGCGGCTGCTAGCAACCAGAACGATGGATCCCCGCAAGGCCCTGAACAGGGCAGCGAGATCAACCCATACTCGGGCGAGAAGATCGTGCCGGTGCAGGACTGCGAGTTCCTCCAGCGCCAGCGCGAGCAACGGTGGGAGCAGGTCGTGAATGGACCAGAGGCATGGACAAAGAACGACGCGTCCGCTGCCACCCCCTCGACGACGACCCAAGAGGACAACCAGGCAGAGACAACTGCCCCCAACGAGGCACGCGGGCCATCCATTCCGGTGGACGCGTCGCGACTCGCGCTCCTCCACCAGTGCGCGACCGTCGGTAGCGGCTCGACTTCCGCGATGGGGGCGTTCGTGGACTCGGCCTTCCGTGTGGCCGAGCAGGCACCACCCGTGATGCCACCGCCTGCCCCTGTGGTGACCTCATCTCGTATACAGGTAATCAGCAGCTCAGAGGATACAGCGGCTCGTAGCAGTCTCCCGGACGCTGGCGCTGGTGATGAGCGCCTCCCGCCAGCGACACAGCTGATGATGGTTGCGCCTGTTCTACTTGATAAACGCGTGTCACCTCCGGCTCCTCCGTCGCCGTCTTTGGCGTCCTCAGCGCCTCCCAGCGGAGCCATGCTCATGCCGCCACCAGCGCCAGTCGCGACCACAAAGACCACGCCGGCGAAGCAAACGACCAACGTCGACGAGCTGGACTGACAGCGAGCCAGGAAGCATAACGGAACACACTGGTAATTCATAGCTGATCCGCGGAGCGTCCGTGTTGTATTTGACTATGGTTTACTTCACTGCGCACTGCGCGAAGAAGTCGTACTCGTGGATCCACTGACTAAACATCTTCTCGAACGTCTCGAACGGACACAGCGCCTGCCCACCGCAGTCTGGGAACCGCACGGTGCGCTCATGAAGAAGCGTTTGCACGCGGAACGTGGGTTTGGCGGAGGGTCCGTCGGGTGATTCGCACTCGTGGAGCACGAACCCAATGTTGGCCGAGAAGGGCGCGAGCACCGAGCCACGGAACGGCCGTCGCGTGGCCACGTCCAGCGGCGTGTCGCCGAGAAAGTGGCCCTCGCGGTCGTTCAAGTGGCGGTCAAAGTACGACAAGTTGAGCAGCGACGCGAGCGGCAGGATAGTCTCGGCGTGCGCGAAGCGGAAGTGGCCCTCGACGCGGCTGCGGCCGTCCACACGCGCTAGCATGGAGCCGTGAATGTCCTGCAGCAGCGGCGCCGCGATCTCGAACGCGATCGCGTGGCCGTGGCTCTTTTTGTAAAAGTGCTTGAGGTCCTGGAAGTAGTCCATCGACAGCAGCGTCGGCTCGTCCAGCAGCGCGCACCACTCGCTGAACTCGCCGTGCACGGCCACGTCGAACGCGCAGCCGGCGTACGCGGCCTCGAGATGCTTCTGCGTGAGCGAGGCGTCGCCCGCGCGCCGCTGGAACGCGCGCAGGTTGCGCGCCATCTGGCGGCTCGTGCGGTACGCCGCGTAGTGCGCCGTGGCGGTCTCGTTGGCCTCGATTTGGCGGTCGAACGCCGGGCAGTTGTCGAAGAACCGCAGCTCGTGATCCAGGCCCACGGGGTCGTACGTGTAGTGGACCGGCTGCGTGCCGCCGAAGAAGCCGAACGCAAAGCCCATGGCGCTCTGCTGCGTGCGCGGCTTGTACGTGTGCTCGAACACGAACGCCTCGCGCGCGTAGTGCGCGCCGAGCGCCCGGCCAAAGCGGGCGCGCAGCCGCTCGCCGAGCGCGATCTGCTCGAACACACCGGCGGGCGCGAGCCAGCCGCCGCGCGCGCGGTCATACGCGCGGCGGCTCTGCCAATCGTCGTCATTCTCGTCGCGGCCGGGCCACGCGCCGCGCGCCTGGAGCTTGGCGCGCGCGGCGGCGATGCGGTCGATGTCTTTGATCGTTGGGAACCGCGTGCCGTGGCGCACGACGAAATTGAGTTGGACCGGGCGGCACGTGGCGGAGTTAGGAGAATCCAACGCGTGCTCCTGCGCGAGCTGCGCGTCCGTCGGCGCCGGGTACATGGTCTTGGTCGACATGTGCGTGCGCAGCACGTGCTCCTTGCGCGCCAGCGCGGCGTTGGCGTCGTTGGTGTTCGGTTTGGGGATGTTAGCGTTGGTTTTGGCGGGGGCGTTGGCGTTGGCCGTGTTGGCGTTGGCCAACACGGCCAACACCACCACCAACAGTAGCGTCGATTGCGAGAACCGCGTCGCCATGTTCGCGCAGGTGTGTCTTCCGCGGCGGCTCTGGGTTTGATAGTTTGTGGGTTTTTGTTGGGGTTGGGACCTACGAAATTGAAGCTGGTGCATGCCGTATAGAAATGCCCCCTCTACTGACGCCTCGTCGTTTCTAAACACAGTCACCGAAGGATACGGAAGCAACATGACGCGGTCGTATAACTCCTTCGCGCGGCTCGGCGATGGTATCCTGCGCTTCTCGCGGGGCGCCCCGCGCGCCGGCGCGCCGCGCGTGACGCTGCTGGGCGGCGTCCACGGCAACGAGCGCATCGGCGTGCGCGTGCTCGACGCGCTGCGGCTCGCGCTGCTCTCGTCAAGCGCGCGCGTCGCCGACGGCGCAACCGTCACACTCGTGTACGCCAACACGCCGGCGCTGCGCGTGGGCACGCGCGGCGCCACGCCCCACGCGGACCTCAACCGCTGCTTCTCCAGCGACGTGCTCTCCGGTGCCTCCTCCTCCTCGTCGTACGAGGCCGCGCGCGCGCGCGAGCTGGCACCGCTGCTTGCGGAGACGGACGTGCTCGTGGACCTCCACTCGACCAACAAGCCATCAGCGCCGTTCGTGCGGCTCGCGGGGCCCGCGGCGCTCACGCGCGAGAGCGTGCGCATCGCCGCGCGCCTGCCGTGCGAGATCCTGCTCCACGACCCGTCGTACTTGCTCGCGGACGGCAGAGTGGCGCTCACAGACGAGTACGTAGGCGCGCACGACGGCGTGGGCGTGTGCTTCGAGAGCGGGCTCGCGACCGACCTCTCGGCCGAGAAAGTGGGCAGCATCGTCGACAGCCTGTGGGAGATTCTCACGCACGACACGCAGGCCGTGGAGAGCTCCACGGGATCGTTGACGGTGCCGCTAACCGAGCCCAGCGGGTTCAAGGACGTGTACGAGATCACGCAGGTGTTCAAGCTTACCGACGCGGGCTTCCGCTGGGCTGACGGCGTCGGCGAGCGCAATTTCCAGCGCGTCGCGCCACGGCAGCCCGTGGGCTTCGTCGGCGACAAGCCGTTTGCGGTCGACTACGAGTCGTTTATCGTGTTCCCAAAGGTGCCAGCGCTCTGGAAACTCGGCGCGTACGTTGCTTTTTTCTTCATTCCATTGAATGGTTAACTTGATCATGGCAGGGGAAACTAATGTGTTGTATTGCGTGTGGAATGGCATGTAGGCCGCTTGGGTGGCTCACGAAGAAGAAGGCGTCTCTGTGAGAGAAAATCAAGTCAATACAAGCACTTTGGTCGTCTCTTCTTCGCACTCGACTCAGTGGTGCTTCGCCTTGGTCTTCGAGCGCTTGGTGCCGCCGTTGGTGTTGCTGAGCAGCTGGAGCGAGTACCAGAAGAGCCCCACGTTCACGATGTACGCCGTGACGCACACGAGGCAAAAGTCGCGCAGCACAAAGCTCAAGATGTACGCCAAGTACACGCTGATACCCTGCATTGAAAGTAACCAATGTGAGGAGCAGAACGCGCCTGGCAACGTGAATTTGAGAAGGTGACGTACGAGCGCGACCATGGACGCTAGCACGTAAAAGTGCTGGTGGAACGGCAGTTTGCGCACCAGCGGGTACAAAATGAACAGCGAGTACGCTCCCACGCCTGATGACAAAACACATGCACGACCAGCAGCACACGAAGTGAGTCAGTGTGCGCTCGGTGAACCCAACGCGGCAACGGCAGCTTACCGAGCAGCGCATTGGGCACGTCCAGCAGCGATCCCTTCGGCACGAGTCCGTGATACTGGAGCAGGCTCCCATACTCGCTCATCATAACCTAATACAAGCAATATGACACGTTATTCCACCATCATCACACAGGATCTCCAACGTGGTGTTCACCTTGGAGCAGGAAAAGTAGTCCGAGTCGCAGAGCGGCTTGTACGCGTCCTTGAGCTTGTGCTTCTGGCGCTCCACGTAGACGCCGTACGCGGATGTTGCGGCGCCCAGCAGCCCCAGCAGCACGAGCCGCCGACCGGCGCGCGCCGCGGCTGCGCGGTCGTCGTCGGCGCGCTGCGTGGCCATGGCGTGGCAGGACGTCGGTACGTGGGCGTGGAATTGTTCTCTGCGAGCCACGAAGAGGAAAGGCACCGGCGTGGGACGCGACGACGTCGAATTCGTTCTCGCTCCATGTGTGGGAAAGTGCGAGGATCGATGTTTTGGCCCGGGACGGACGCCGATTGGGTGATAAAATGATCCAATGCCACGCGACTGTAGCCATCTACGTGACACCAAGATCCAACATCCACCACCGGCGACGTCCACGCCCGCCACACAGCCGTGGCGCGCGTCCGCGACCGCCAATGTTCAGCGCTCGCTTGCTCGCTCGTTTCAGCGTATTCACAGAATATGTACTTTTGCGCTTCGTTTTTCGCCGGATATGTACGTTCGCTCGCTAAATATGTTCAGCTTTGGTCTCGCTGATCAGTCTAACTGGCCTAGCCGACAACCCAGTGGGAAAGATAGGATGGGTGTGCCCACCAGAGTCCAGTAGGGGATCTCCCTAGCTCAGACGGTCGAGCGCTCGGCCGATAACCGAGAGGTCCCCGGATCGAATCCGGAGTCCGCGTGGATTTCCCTTCCGTGCTAGCGGGTCGGGTTCCGCACTGAGAAGTGCGGAACGGGTTACCCGACCCGCTAGGGGAGTTCGCTCCAACCCCCCAAACCCCCAAACCAAGCCAAGCCAAGCCAAACCAAACCAAACCAAACCAAACCAAACCAAACCAAACCAAACCACCGAGGGCGAGTGAGGGCGACTGTGAGGCCGCCCAATAGCGGACCCGCCAATGATCGCGCGCTCGCGGACCCTCCAAAGCGGGAAGGAGCGGGAAACGAAGGTCTGCGAGGCACAGAGTTAATCTCAACAATGCGCTGCGGGGCTAGAGAATATCTCACCGCTGAGGAACAGGCCGCTCCCCCCAACTTCCCACGCTAAAAAAAAAAAATGACACGTAAATTACCGCCCGGAGAACCAGCTTCCGCCGTACCGTTGTCACTAGCGCTCGCACCAGGGAACGAGTGTGTCGCTGCAGAGTCACACCAGTCCAGTCGACACTGGTGCGAGGGCTTCTGGCATTAATTCGGCATAATTCGGCTCAAGACAATCGGCTCGTCCAACCTGATGGCTGACCCAGAAAAATCACTGAAACTCAACTGCAAAGGTGAATTTCCACAAAAATTACCCAGACTGACCCAGAAATTCAACTGCAAACGTTGAATTTCTACCCAGAAACTCAACTGCAAAGTTGAGTAAAAAAAAAAACTTTTCCATCCAACGTGAAACAGTTTGTTTTGCTCTCGCTTTTTGGTTCTTTGTATTTTGTTCTCGGAGATCACGTTCTTTTGTGTCGTGAGATATATGAGACCTTGCGGCAGCGTCCCAACCGCTGCGCGCGATCCGTTTCAACGCGAAGAAACCTCCTAAAGATAACCGCGCGTGCCCCGCAAGCGGATTGCGCCCGGCACCCGCCACCCGGAGCGCCACCGCCGCCGCCACGTGCCGTCCTCGTCTTCTTCTGTCGCCCTCGCTCTGCCTGGCACCATGACAAACCACCCGAAAGAGAACAACTCAACGCGGCCGCCGCCGCCGCCGCTGGCCACCAAGTCCACGAAGAAGCAGTCGCTGCTGCTGCTCCAGCAACAGCGGGCCGAGCAAAAGCAGTTCCACGAGCCATGGCTCTTCCAGAGCGTCCACATCGCGCCGCCCCCGTGGACCAGCGCGACGCCACTGCCGGCACTCGGTGCGTCCACGTCCACGCCAACGCTGCCTTTCTACTTGGACGTCGAGAGCCTGCGCACGCTGCTTCCCGCGAGCGGCCGACGCGCGAGACCACGCAGCAGTGGTGAGCCGTATGGGTCTCCGCAGGCACGCGCCGCTGGCCGAGGAAACCAGCGGAATCCCGTTCCAGTGCGACTCGAGGCCTTGAGCCCCACAGTGAAAAATCCAAGAAACCAGGACCCAACAGCCGCCGCCAGCGGCACTAGCTCCACAGTGGCAGTGCGACGCTCCAACATCCGGCGGCGCAAGCTCCGCGCCAAGAGCGCACGGCCCACGTCCGTGCACCGCAAGCTCGCGCTGCGCATTGACGCGGCCAAGGCACGGCAGGCGGCGTCCGATAGCCACGACCAGCCGTCCTCCACCACCACGACCAAACCGCACAGCCACCACCATCACCACAGCCACCACCACCACAGTCATCACCACAACAAGCAGCACGCCGCGCGGCTGTATCGCGGGAGCTTTGCCTTGCTGCACGACGACGCCGACGCCGACGCGCGCGCTAGCACGCCTCCTCCGCCGCCGCTGGACGATCTCACCGAAGCGCGACGGCAAAAGACCGCGATCGCCGAGCAGCTCGGACTCACGCTGGACGAGTACGAGGCGCTGGACGCGGCGTTCGGCGACAAGCACGCCGACGCCAATGACGAGCAGGGCATGACCGCGCGGTACCACGCCGTGTTCGCGCAGTACGACGTGGACGGCAGCGGCGCCATCTCGCCCGGCGAGCTGCGTGGGTTACTCAAAGCCGCCGGCGAGGACATGGACGACGCCGAGCTGTCCAAAGTGATCGCGCAGGCCGACACGGACGGCGACGGCGAGATCGACTTTGACGAGTTCATGGCGCTCATGCGCGCGCGCAAGCGGCTGCTGCTCGTGGCCTCGACCATGGGCGTCTCGGGCACCGGGCCCAGCGGCGCCGCGTCCAAGGGTTTGGCGTCGTCCTCCGGGTCCCTACGGTCCGGGCCGCCGTCCTCGTCGTCGCTCGCGTCGCCGCTGCCGCCGCTCAAGCTCGCGGTCGCGCCGACCAAGCGGCACCTGCAGCAGCAAGCACAGTTTACCCGCCACTTCAGCCGGCCCACGCCCACGTGCCTGCGCCCGGGCGCGCAGGTGGACGTGACGCAGCTGCGGCGCGAGCTCGCGATCGCCGAGTTCGGCATCCAGGAGCTCAACCTCAAGGTCCGCGACGGCGTCCACTGGGTGCAGCAGCACTGCCCCGTGAACTCGCTCAAGGCGCAGATCTACTGCCACCGCTGGGGCATGGAGAAGGTCCACGCGCTG
>JAMFLL010002173.1:0-10971 GCA_027475725.1 Pythium rhizo-oryzae | reverse complement strand
GCGCGACGCGACCACCGGCTTTGCTCCTCTCTCTCTTCGTCGTCGCCTCGAGAGGCGTTTCCCTCCGCTTGCTTGTGGGGCGTTGGCCGCGTTGGCCAACACTTGTGCCCGACGGACACGTACAATTGGATTCGTCGGATCGTGAGCGCCAAAAACCAACACCAACGCCAACGAGCAGCGCGCCCCAACAACCAACAACCAACCCCCCGACAAACCAATTACCCAACACGACATCACCATGAGAATGAGCATGATCCCCGGCAAGGACGCCGCCCCCGGCGCGCCCAAGTGGGAGGCCGCGCAGATCGCGTCGCAGAAGGGCAAGATCGCGATCGTCACGGGCGCCAACACGGGCCTCGGCTACGTCACGGCGCTCGAGCTCGCGCGCCACGGCGCCGACGTGGTGCTCGCGTGCCGCAACGAAGAGAAGGGCCTCGAGGCCGTGAAGAAGATCGAGGAGGAGATCAAGGAGGCCGGCGAGGCCGCCGGCAGCGTCACGTTCCAGCAGCTGGACGTAAGCAACCTCGCGAGCGTCAAGGCGTTTGCCGAGGCGTTCGCGCAGTCGCACAGCCGCCTGGACCTGCTGATCAACAACGCCGGCATCATGGCCGTGCCGCACGCGCTCACGGTGGACGGCGTCGAGTCGCAGTTCGCGACCAACCACCTGGGCCACTTCGCGCTCACGGCGCGGCTGTTCTACCTGCTGCGGCAGTCGGAGGGCGCGCGCATCGTGAACGTGAGCAGCCTCGCGCACCGCCGCGCCAAGATGGACCTGAACGAGGTCATGACGCCCAAGGAAAAGTACAACGCCATGAACGTCTACAACAACAGCAAGCTCTACAACCTGCTCTTCACGCTCGAGCTCCACCGCCGCATCGAGGCGCAGGGCATCAAGGGCATCACGGTCGTTGCGGCTCACCCAGGCGTGTCCAGCACGAACCTCTTCGACGCGATGAAGGAGAACGGCACGTGGTTCATGAAGAAGGCGCTCGGCGTCTTCAGCTACCTGCCGATCTCGCAGAAGGCCGAGATGGGCGCGCTCCCGCAGCTCTACGCCGCCACCGAGGCGAGCGTCGTCGCTGGTCAGTACTTTGGCCCGGACAAGCGTGGCGGCATGTACGGTTACCCGATTCTCGAGGAGCCCGCGCCCGCGGCCAAGTCGGAGGAGAACGCTGCCAAGCTGTGGCAGGAGAGCGAGCGCCTCGCCTGCCTCAAGTTCGAGCCGCTGGCGTAGAGAGCGAGTAGCTCGGTAGGAATGAACGTTTTTGTTCTAGATAGACCCCACGTGAGGGACAGCAGCGGCACTTTGTCCCGATTTGAATAATGCACATGCTCTCTCTCCCAAACGAAATGGTATCGGATACGGTTCGCTGTATTTTCCCTCTATATATCCGTACAGATTATCTATCTGCCAACGAGGAAGTTGAAGATGTCGCCTTCCTTGACGAGGTACTCCTTGCCCTCGACGCGGAGAAAGCCCTGCTCCTTCGCGGCCTTCATGCTGCCGGCCTTCTCGAAGTCCTCGTACGCGACGGTCTCAGCACGGATGAACAGGCGCTCAAAGTCCGAGTGGATCACACCGGCCGCGACGGGCGCCGTCGACCCAGCGAGCACGTTCCACGCGCGCGCCTCCTTCTCGCCGACGGTGTAGTAGGTCTGCAGCTGCAGCACGTCCTTGCTCGCCCGGATGACCTTGGTGAGACCGGTCTCCTCGAGCCCGCTTTCCTGCAGGTACTCGAGCTGGCTCTCCTCATCCTCAAACGACGCCACCGCTTCCTCAAGCGCGCCAGACACGGTAATGCAAATGTTGCCCTCAGCCTCAACCTGCTTGCGCACGGCCTCGGTCATCGCGTTACCCGTCGCGGCATCGTCCTCCGAGACGTTGCACAGGTACAGCGCCTTCTTGGCCGTGAGCAACTGGAGTCGCTCGAACTGGATCTGTTCCTCGGGCTTGTCAAAGATGACGCCTGACACGAGCTGACCGTCTTCCAGAAGCGGCTGCAGGTGCTCGAGCACGGCGATTAGGCTGGGCACTGTCGGGTCCGCTGACTTCTTCTTCTTGGCCAAGTTGCTCAAGCGCTTCTCAACGGTCTGCAAGTCCGCGAGGATGAGCTCCGTGCGAATAGTTTCCAGATCGCGCAGCGGGTCCACCGTGTCGTCCACGTGGATGATGTTGGTGTCGTCGAAGCAGCGCACGACGTGCGCGATCACCGCGACCTGGCGGATGTTGTCCAGAAACTTGTTGCCGAGGCCTTCACCCTTCGAGGCACCGCGCACGAGTCCGGCGATGTCAACAAACTCCAGCTGGGTCTCAATGATGCGCTGCGACTTCTCGACCTCCGCGAGCTTGTGGAGTCGCGGGTCGGGCACGGCGACGCGCGCAATGTTCGGGTCAATCGTGCAGAACGGGTAGTTGGCGGCCTGCGCGTTCTCGGTCTTGGTGAGCGCGTTGAAGAGCGTGGACTTGCCAACGTTGGGCATGCCGACGATGCCCACCGAACGGTGGAAGCCGCGCGTGAGCGTGACGCGCCATGCGGACTCCTGGCGCGGCACCGACGAGGCCGAGCGCGTGAGGAGGCGCGTGAGCATTGTCGCTGTCTTGCTGGATGGAGGTGGCGAGATCGAATTGATCACCAACCGCAGAGATTCTGGAACGATCCACAAGATGAGCTAGATTTCCATCTGGGTCTCACAAATAGCTCACCCTGTTTTGAAACTGAAAGCTTCTGTTTTGTGTGCGCTTTCGATTCCAGCTGGCGGTGAAACCGATAGATTACTTCGTAATTTATCAGGCTTGCCCATCTTTCACTTTGACAACCATCATTCTCAGACGCCATACCTCCCGCATTTTATACCGAACCCACTTCGTGACACGCTCAAGTCCCACGCAAACCGCAGCCAGATGGCGCGCAGAACATCATCCAGGCTGGACGACGAAAGCAGCGCGCCAAGACTCTGGACGCGGCCAGACTCCTGGCCGTGAACTCTGTTCTTCGCACTTTTCCTGCGGTCGGTTGACCACTCCTCCTCCTTCGTCCCCCTCACGGGTTCTTTCGTCGCCATCGGCTGCATCCGCTCATTCGGCAATTCGTCTCCGCGACCGAACTCCTTTCCTCCGTCCCCTCGCTCCCCGATGAAGATCATCCGCAGCGCCCTCGCGCTCAGCGCCGCGCTGCTCGCCAGCATGGTCTCGGCCAACGCCGTCGCTGGCAACAACGACGCCGACCTCATCGCGGCGCTGCCCAACTTCAACGGCACGGTGCCGTTCAAGCAGTACGCTGGCCGCCTCGAGCTCGAGGCCAAGGAGAAGCTCTTCTACTGGTACACCGAGAGCCAGAACAAGCCGAGCGAGGACCCGATCGTGCTGTGGCTCAACGGCGGCCCGGGCTGCTCGTCCATGGGTGGCTTCTGGACGGGTACGATGACTCTCTATGGCTTGTTGATGGTGCCCGCGCCGATAACTAACCGATGATGCTTGTCTGCGCCTCTTAGAGAACGGCCCGTTTGTGGTGCGCCCGGACCAGAGCGTCAAGGTCAACCGCTACTCGTGGAACCGCAACGTCAACCTGGTGTGGCTCGAGCAGCCCGCTGGCGTGGGCTTCTCGGGCCCGCTCCAGGACGCGTCGTACTACAATGACGACAACGTGGCGGAGAAGGCGTACGAGTTCGTCAAGCTCTTCTTCGCCAAGTACACGGAGCTCCAGGGCCGCCAGTTCTACATCACGGGTGAGAGTTACGCGGGTATCTACATCCCGTTCCTTGTTGACCTGCTCGTGAAGAACCCGATCGAGGGTGTGAACCTCACGGGCTACGCCATCGGCAACCCGTTCACCGACAACACCATTGACGGCAACGCCTACATGGACTACTACTGGTCGCACGGCATCCTGTCGCTCGAGAACTACGACGCGATGAACGCGGAGTGCGGCGATCGCGTCGGTGCTTGCATGAACGACCCGACGGGCTGCCCGCAGGCGTGCCAGGACGCCATCAGCGAGGGCATGTCGGCCGCCGAGGAGGACCAGTTCAACCCGTACTTCATCTACGGTGACAAGTGCCTCCTCGGCAACGGCCAGGGCGGCGCGCTCCGTTACGCCAAGAAGCTCGACCCGCCGCCGAACGGCCGCGGCGACATCGGCCCGTGCGCGGACACGTTCACGGAGCAGTACCTGCGCCTCGACTCGGTCCAGAAGGCTATCCACGCCGGCGACGAGCACGTCAACTGGACGGCGTGTAACGACGACGTGTCCTCGGTGTACACCCGGGCTGACACGGCGCTCGACAAGTACCGCAACTACCTGAGCCACAACCTCTCGGCGCTCATCTACAGCGGCGACGCGGACTCGGTGGTCAACTTCATCGGCACGGAGCGCTGGATCGGTAAGCAGGGCCTCAAGCTCAACATCAAGAACAAGTGGCAGGCGTGGTTCGGCCCGGACGAGCAGCTCGCCGGTTACGTGCAGGACTACGAGGGCCTGACCTTCAAGACGATCAAGGGCGCCGGCCACATGGTGCCCGCGGTCAAGCCGCTCCACGGCCTGTACATGTTCGAGTGCTTCATCTTCGGTGACGAGGCGTGCGCCAAGTTCTCCTACCCGGTCGACGACGAGGAGTTCGAGGCCGGCAAGTTCCTCGACGTGGACCTCCACCGCGTGGTCGCGCCCGCGCACTCGTCGTTCGGCGTTGGCTCGGTCGTCGCGCTCGCCGCCGTCGGCTCGGCCGTGGTCGCGCTCGTGGCCGTCGGCTACAAGAACTCGCAGAAGCGCGCTCGCTACCAGACCATCACCTCGCGCGTGTAAGGAGGCTCCAAAGCCGCGTGGACGATTATCGTGTGGCTAGCATGGAATGGATCCGGAAACTTCGCTGGACGCTGGATTGGTTCTCAACTGCCCTCCTGGCTCCGGATGAAGTGAAGCTGGCCTCATGTCATCGGGAGGAACCGTTCCATTTTTTCGTGAGAACTTCAATCGAAAATGTGTCGTCACAGATTTGTCCATGATCCAACGCGTATTTCGTGTTGGTGTGTTTGACACGCATGGAAACTCGTGTTGGAAAGTACTTGGTTCGAGCATTCTCTCGGGCTGTGGATGGCGGTGTGCTCTGCTCTACTTATAAGTTACAAACTACTACTACGGCATCGCGAGGACAGACGAAGCCACGAAGGAGCTGTAAAAACCACGACGCCACTGATCTCCTTCCTACTGAGTCTTGTTCTGTTGTTCCTCTTTCCCACTTCACTCCGCGAAGTTCGATGGCTGCTGTTTCCGTCATGCTTGGGCATCAGACGCAATCTCGGTTGTGCGATGGAAGATCGTTGTATCAAGTTCCACAGGTTCGCTGGAAAGTGAATCAGCATGTCATCTCATCCCGCAACCCTCATTCACCCGCTCCGTTCTGTGACCCGCAACCCCTGTGCGCACACAACACCATCACAGACGCCCCAACTGACTTGGGCGCGGGAAAAGCACAGTGACACCCACCGCCAAAGATCCTCCCCCCTCCGCTCAAAACCAACTCCCCAACGAAAAGAACCCCTCTTCCTCTCATTCGCCAACGTTCCCCAAGTCCGTCGCGTGGATTCCCCAACATGAAGCTCGCGCTGCTCGTGCCCGCCGCCGCGGCGCTCGTCACCGTGGCCGCCGCCACCGACGCTAATGCCACGGCCACCACCGCTCCCATCGCCACGGCCGTTGCCACCGACGTCCCGGCCACCGCCGCTCCCATCGCCACAGCCGCTCCTAGTGCCACGGCCGCTGCCACGGCCGCCCCCACTGCCACCGCTGTCACGGCTGCCCCTAACGCCACGGCTGCCACGGCGCCGCGCAACGACCACGAGGTGACGTCGCTGCCGCGCTTCGTGGACGCCGACAAGCTCTCGTTCGCGCACTTTGCCGGGCAGCTGGAGCTGGACACGGCCGAGAAGCTCTTCTACTGGTACGCCGAGTCGCAGCAGGACGCCGCGAAGGACCCGATCGTGCTCTGGCTCAACGGCGGGCCCGGGTGCTCGTCCATCAACGGGCTCTTCACGGAGAACGGGCCGTTCGTGGTCACGGACGACCTCTCGGTCAAGCTCAACACGTACGCGTGGAACCGCAAGGCCAACATCGTCTGGGTCGAGTCGCCCGCGGGCGTGGGCTTCAGCGCGCCGCAGCAGCCCGCGGACTACTACAACGACGACGTCGTGGCCGACCGGCTCCACCAGTTCCTCGCCAAGTTCCTGGCCAAGTACCCGGAGCTGCGCGGCCGCGACTTTTACGTCACGGGCGAGAGCTACGCCGGCATCTACATCCCGTACTTGGTCAACGCGCTGATCGAGAAGCCGATCGACGGGCTCGCGCTCAAGGGCTTCGCGATCGGTAACCCGCTCACGGACAACGAGATCGACGGCAACGCGTACATGGACTACTACTACTCGCACGCGCTCGTGTCGCGCCAGACGTACCACAAGATGCTCGAGGCGTGCTCGGACGAGATCGCGCAGTGCACGTTCTCCAAGGCCAACTGCTCGGCGCCGTGCGCGGCCGCGCTCGACGAAGGCTACACCTCGGCGGCGCACGGCCACTTCAACGCGTACAACATCTACGGCGACGTGTGCCAGCTCAGCAACGGCCAGGGCGGCGCGCTGCGCCCCGCGGCGCAGGCGGGCCACCCGACGCCCACGACGCACCGCGGCGACATCGGCCCGTGCGCCGACACGTTCACGTTCAACTACCTCAACACGCCCGAGCTCCAAGCCGCGGTGCACCTCGACGCGCCCGTGGACTGGGTCGACTGCAGCCCGTTCGTGTCGCAGCACTTCAAGCGCGCCGACTCGTCGCTGCCCAAGTACCGCAACATCCTGGCCGCCAACCAGACGCTCAAGGCGCTGATCTACAGCGGCGATGCCGACTCCGTCGTCAACTTCATCGGCACGGAGCGCTGGATTACCGAGGACGGTCTCAACCTCACCGAGGTGGACCCGTGGCAGGCGTGGTACGGCCCGGACAAGCAGATCGCTGGATACGAGCAGGTGTACGACGGGCTCACGTTCAAGACCGTCAAGGGCGCGGGCCACATGGTGCCGGCTGTCAAGCCGCTCCACGGTCTCCACCTGTTCGAGTGCTTCATTTACGGCAACGAGAACTGCAAGACCTTTGACTACCCGGTGGACGCGTTCGAGGTGGAGACGGGCCTCGTGCCTGCGCCGCACAGCGAAGGCAAGAAGGCGGATGCGAAGAAGGATGCCCCCAAGAAGGATGAGGAGGAGAAGGAGGACTCCAAGAAGGACAAGAAGGACGAGGAGGAGAAGGGTCACTCGAAGAAGAGCAAGAATGAGGAGGAGTCCAAGAAGGGCAAGGACGACGAGAAGGAGGAGAAGAAGGAGCACTCCAAGAAGGGCAAGGACGACGAGAGGGAGGAGAAGAAAGCGCACTCCAAGAAGGATAAGGAGGATGACAAGAAGGAGCACTCCAAGAAGGACAAGGAAGAGGACAAGAAGGAGCACTCCAAGAAGGGCAAGGACGACGAGAAGGAGGAGAAGAAGGAGCACTCCAAGAAGGACAAGGAAGAGGACAAGAAGGAGCACTCCAAGAAGGACAAGGAAGAGGACAAGAAGGAGCACTCCAAGAAGGATAAGGACGACGAGAAGGAGGAGAAGAAGGAGCACTCCAAGAAGGATAAGGAGGATGACAAGAAGGAGGAGAAGAAGGAGCACTCCAAGAAGGGCAAGGACTACGAGAAGGAGGAGAAGAAAGCGCACTCCAAGAAGGATAAGGAGGATGACAAGAAGGAGCACTCCAAGAAGGACAAGGAAGAGGACAAGAAGGAGCACTCCAAGAAGGACAAGGATCAGGACAAAAAGGAGCATGAGAAGGATGAAAAGCTCGCCTCTGTGCGTGGCGCGACCATGGCTGCCAACACAGTCGTTTCTGCTCGCGAGAACGCGTTGCCGTCGCTCACGCTGGTCATCGCCGGAGCTGCGCTCGCCGCCGTCGCCTTCGTCGTGCACAAGGGCAAGACCTACAAGCGCCGCGGCTACGAGAGCATCCCACTCACGACCCAGGCGTAGACGAACCCATTTTGTCAAGCATGCTGCCACGATTTGTGTCCCTCCGACTCATTCCTGGTGGTGCAGAGTTAACCTGTGAATACAGGCAGAGTTTCGGTTTTGACTTCACCTTGCATACAGTGTAGTGTTGAGATCGCATCTATATTGGCTTGCGAGTGTGTACGTACAAAGTCTACTCCAACGCCTTCTTCGGGATGCGCGTGAGGAAGTCGTGGTTCCAGTTCGTGAGGTAGTAGTAGTCGCCGAACCCATAGACGCCCGCAAGGAACTTGGCGCTGCCGTCGCGGTCCTGGTACGCGTTCGTGACGTCGCCACTCTTGAGGTCCACGGTCACGAACGCGCCGTGCGGGCTCGCGATCACGCGCAGCCACGTGGGCGGCAGCACATACTCCATGAGCTTGCGCACCTTGGGCTGGCCCATCACCACCGGGTGCCACCACGGCTGGAGGCTCGTGAGGCCGACAAAGACCTGGTTGCTGGACGCCTCGAGCCAGAGGTTGTCGGGCGTGCCCGGCAGGAACGCAAAGTCCTCCAGCTGCTTGGTCGCGATGTCATACTTGACGAGCTTGTTCTGGGTCATGAGCGCCACGAGCAGCGCACGCTCGTCGTCCACGAGTGCCACGCCGTTCGGGAACGAGAGGTCCTTGGCGAGCGTGGTCACGCGGTTCGTCACCGGGTTGAAATGCAGCAAGCGGCCCGTGGGCTGGCGCTCGAGCATCTCTAAGTGGACCTCGCGGCGCGAGTGGCGGCGCGACGAGTCCGTGACGAACACCTCGCCGTTCTTCTTGACCGCGAGCCCGTTCAGGAACTTGACGCGGCGCGGGCCGACCGTGTCGAAGACCTTGATTTTCTCGCCGAACGCATCCATGAGCAGCAGCCCCTTGTACGCGTCCGCGATCAGCAGCATCTTGGAGTCGAAGAAGAACGACGGGTTCTCCATGCGCGTCACGTACCGCGCGTACGCGGCGCCGTCCACGAACGCCAGTCCGAGCGGGCGGCCGCAGATCGGCTCGCTGGCCTCCTCGCCGCACGTCGGCTCGACGTTGCCCGTGCGCCCAAAGTCGTGCATCGTGAGCTGCTGCGTGCTCGCGTCGGTCGTAAAGTACACGACGCGGCCGTCGCGCAGGCCGGCAAAGACCTTGTTGCCGTCCGGTGAGACCGCGAGGCTCTCGGGCGCGAGCATCTCGCCGGCCAGCACGCGCTCGGCGGCCTCGAAGACCGCGCTGTTGGGCGCGCGACCCACGCCCTCGGCGTAGCGCTGCTGCTGCTCGAGCGTGCGTGGCGCGAACGCGTAGTCGAGCTCCACGGGCTCGATGCGCGCCGGCAGGTAGTCGACCGCGAGCGAGAGCAGCCCCACGAGCAGGCCCAGCACGAGCACGGGCTTGGAGATCAGCGAGCCCAGCGGCACGCGCGCAGTGGCAGGAGCAGCAGCTGGAGCAGAAGGGGACGCTGCGGCGGGCGTGGCGCCCGAGGCGGCGCCGGCGCCGGCAGCGGGCTTCTTGGCCTTGGCCATGGTTGTCGTCTTTCCGGGTCGACGGTCTCCGTTCGGAACTGAGCCGGTCGGGTGAGCGGCCACGTGGTCCGGGAGCCCAAAACCTTGATTTGGGTTCTACTGTGCCTCAAATAGGGCACATATATCTCCTAATCAAGTAGATTACCATCCGGTCGGAAGAGGAGCTGGATCGCTGTCCGAGCAAGTCCGGGGCTCCGGGCGTCCTGACGACGCTGACGTCTCCATGGAGGCAGCTCTGGGCGCTCCACAGGAGCCATCAAGCGCCCTTTGCGTGGGAATGGGTGCGTGTAGCCATGTTCTGCGAAGTGTAGCCATCGTGTTTGAGATGACTCACTTCGCGACGCCATCGTCCACGCTGTCCTCCATCAACTTCAACGCCAGGGAGACGGAAACAAAACGAACTATTTTTCCATTTGCCGCACACCACGAGTTTCCTTGCTTGCAACAGGATCGACGTGTGGACCGTCCAGCCACTTAGATCTCAAACTTGAGCTTGGCCAACTTCTCGCTCTCCTCCCACAGCTTCTTGGCGTGCTCCTCCGAGCGAGACACGTTGATGGGCTGTTCCTTCACCGGGTAGCCCGTGAAGCCCTGGAAGCCCTCGGGGCCGATGTAGTCGTCGCGCTGAATGTTCTCGCCCACAGCGGCGTACAAAGTGGGGAGGGCGCCAAATTCGGAGGTCTGAACAATCGGCAGCATCCACACGACCTTGAGGATCTGGCGCAGGAACCAGTTCGAGTTGGCGAACAGCGAGTCGCCCAGGTTCGTGGCCGTGAAGCCAGGGTGCGCCGTCGTCGCGATCACGTTCTCAATGTTTGCGGCCTTCAAGCGGCGGTTGAGCTCCAGCGAGAAGAGCAGGTTGTACACCTTGGTGTTGCTGTACACGCCAAACTCCGAGTACTTCTCCTTGGGCGTCATGATCTCATTGAGGTCGACGTTCGCGCGCTTGTGCGCGTTGCTGCTCACGTTCACGATGCGCGCGTGCTTGCTGTTCTTGAGCAGCTTGAGCAGCTGTGCCGTCAACGCAAAGTGGCCCAGATGGTTTGTCGCGAACTGCGACTCATATCCGTCCACGCTCAGCGCATGGGGGACCGCCATGATGCCGGCGTTGTTGATCAGCAGGTCAATGCGGTCGTGGTCGACCTTAAACGCGTCCGCAAAAGTCTTGACACTCGCAAGGCTGCTCACGTCCAGCTCGCGGAACTCGACCTTGCCAGCCTGCGGCGACAGCTTGAGCTCCTCCTCGATCTTCTTCACGGCCTCGCGGCCCTTAGTCTCATTACGACACGCGAGCACGACGTCAGCGCCGTGGCGCGCGAGTTCGAGTGCGGTGACGAAGCCGATGCCGGAGTTGGCGCCGGTGACGATGACTTGCTTGCCGGTTTGCGGGGCGATCTTGGTGGCGTCCCAC
>JAMFLL010002172.1:0-10972 GCA_027475725.1 Pythium rhizo-oryzae | reverse complement strand
CAGCAGCTTCGACATGACCGTCGACGTGAAGAGCGCGGCGTGCTTGATCACGACGTGGTGCTCCTTCTCCTCGTACGGGATCTCGAGCTCGTCGAGGAACACGTCGGCCGGCTTGCGCACGATCATCGACGAGAAGAGCTGGCCGCCGAGCCACGCGCCACCGCCGGGGGCGACGCTCTGCTCAATGAGCGCGACGCTCACGTTCGGGTGCTTGGAGAGCTCGTACGCGGCCACGAGGCCGGCCGAGCCGGCGCCTGCGATGATCACATCGCTGTCGGCAAAGTCGTACATGTCCTTCATGTAGCGGGTCGTCATCTCGCGCGAGACCTCGGCTTCCTTCACGGGGCTAAATGAGAGAGAGCGATCATACAACAGCAAACGGTTGTTCAATCACCCGTCGGTTTGATGTACACAGATCGCGACAGTCGGGAGTCGAGACGCCGAGAGAGTCGGGCTGAATCAAACGTACGCGAAGGTGTAGTTGTCGAAGGGCGTCGAGCGCTCGCTCTGCTCCTGCTTCCACTCGGCCGACGGCGCGTGCGCGCTGCCCGAGCGGAAGAGCTTAGCGTTCGGACCGACGGTCGCGAACGCGCGCGCCGCGGTCGGGCGCTTAATGAGGGTCTTGGCGATGGCGTGCATGGCTGAGGGTGGCTGAGCGAGTCGACGCGCGGGTGGCAGAAGTGCACACAAGACGATTCACATGGTCATTATCAGCAGTCCCTCCGCCGGTGCGAACCGGATCAGGTTCTAAGGGTATGATCTCAGCCAGTCACCCATGGAACTAGTCCATGGCTGCGCGTGGCACCCCTCGCTGTGAGTCCGTTAGTGAAATCCCAACGCAAATCGAAAAAGCAGCGCCATGCAGACGACAGCAAACATGCAAAAACGGCGCGTGCGTAGGCGGTGTGTGCAGCACGGCACCACAACGCCCCTCGCGGTTGAGTAACTTTGGAGCTGCTCGCGGCGAGGGCGGCAGCGCCATTCCCTCACACACCGCCCACGCAACGCACGGCCCTAGCGACATGCAAGGCACGGGTACGGTACCAGTAGTTAGCTGTGGGGCTGGAGGTGTTGCTTGGAGGAAGATTCCAAAATGAGGATGTTGGACCGCGGCTTGCTCGTGCGGTGGCCCACAGACAGAGAGCGAGAGAGAGGAGACGGAAGAAGGGAATCCGCGATCAAGTGGTTGGGGGGCGATGTGGGGTCATGCTGCTTCGACAAGGGAGTTGAAGGGCGCTACAGGTGGTTGGCGGATGTTAAGCGCTAACATCCTCTATTGCATGTGAATTAACTATGATTGGGTGCTGGCGGAGCTTGGATGTTGGCGGATGTTCACAACCGTCACATCTCCCCTGGCAACACGCGAATCAATGCTCCACTTGGATCGCGGGCCACGAAAACGGTGCACTTTGATTGGCTGATCCACCTTAACGAGTGAAAACTTACCGCATTTTCGAATTCCTGACGATCGATTGCGACATCTCCATCGAGTGACGCGATGTGACGTCATTGTGGTGTGGAGGACTGATTAGCCTAGGCTGGCCTACGCGAGGTAATTTTTGCAGAGATCGCGAAAATAACAGCGCAGGATGCGCTGCTCGACCTCCTTCTGGACCGCCGCTGGGTTCGAGCAGTTGAGTTCCGGTGACTGGAGCAGGTGCGTTAGCAACGTCACGTATCTGTTCTCAACCAGAACATGTTAGAATACATCCACACACGTCGCAGATTTTGAGGAGACGTACTTCTGGTTGAAGTGGCGCGGGTTCGAGTGGAGGTGCACGAGCAGCTCGAGGAACGGGAGCGCCCAAAAGTACTGGAAGAACGCGGCGTCGTGCGACTCGGGCGCGATCTGGAGCACGCGTAGCCCGTACTTGGCCTCGTCCGGCGCGAAGCACTGGTAGAGCACGGCCGCGGCAACGTGGGCGCCGGTCTTGACGAGGCACTGGCTCTGGAACAAACAACAAGCCAAGTTAGTCAGCCAGATACCCACTGAGCAGTCTCTCGTCCGCATCCAGTCTCTTCACGTACGAGGCGCACGAGCGAGCTCTGGTCAATGATGTCGACGACCGACACGTCGTCCGCAAAGTAGTTGGTGGCGAGTGACGCGGCCGCGAGGTAGCCGCAGAGCGCGGCGCGAGGGTCTGTCGGGTCTCACACACAGCGAGGTTCCATTAGCCAACGCAAACAGAGGGAAACGTAGGTCAAGAGCAAAAAGGAGGACGTGCGTACCAGATAGCGACGGCTGCTTCATGCGCACAATCGGATAGAGTACGAGGTCGGCGCGCGCGCTGTGCCACCGCGGTTCACGGGGACAACGCCGCACGAGGCACTGAACGCCTCGCGCGTGGAGCGCGACAATCTCGGGTAACGCGGCTTTCACAAAGTTCGTAGTCGACAGCACGGAGGCTTCACCCGTAGAATCTTCGTCGGCTTTCGCGTTCGATTCGGACGTCGGCCTCTTCTTCGGGCTCTCTTGCGCAAACCCGACCAAAAGCGCGACATCGCCGTACGGGTTTAGATCGAACGACACACGGTGGTCGCTGAGACTGCGCATCGTCGAGCGATGGAGGAGCCCGGCACAGACGCAGACGAGCGTGTCCACGACCCAGAGCGGCAGATCGATCAGCAGTGCCGCGATCTCGCCATTGGCCGATGCCGCACCGCTACTGTCGCTGTCGTCGCTGGGGCTGATCTCTTGGTCGCGCAGCAGCTCTCGTCGCGTGGTTAGCACGTCATTGAGGATTGCATTGCAACGCGTCACTGAAAAGTCCTGTCGCGCGTCCGCTTCCGACGGCGATGCCGCGTTCACCGTCGACGCGATGTACTGCACGAGTGAGCCGCAGGCGATCGCAAATTCCACGAGCGGTCGAACGCTGTGGTCTGCGGGCAGCACTTCACGCCAATGCGCGAGCGCATCCCAGCAGCTGTGCAGCATCAAGAAGACAACCACGTTACGCGCGCTGCGACGATCGTCGGGGAGCCCAGAGCTATCCGCCTTCTGGAGAATGCCTCGACGCAACTTGGTCGCCAAAGTCGCAGGATCCATCTTGGCCGCGGCCGGATCCCCGCTATGAACTGCAGCGAAAAAACCGTGGAGATCGTTCGCCACGCGGTAGTGGTCGCGCTGTCGCTTAGCCCCGGCACGCAGAAGTGCCTCGGTGCGTGGGTCCACGTAGCGGTGGTCAACAGTTTCGTCGTCATCGTCCAGAGCCCATGCACCAAATCGATCGTCACGCGATTCCTCCGCATCCGTCATGACCGTGTTACCTCCAGCAGAGCGCGATTCAAGCACAGACTCGCACGCCGCGAGGTAGCCTTCGAGACTGGCGCGTTGCGACGCTGGAAGCTGCGCCAGCGAGTCGTTACCGTGGTCCTCCACGAGCTCAAATGCGCGGCTAAAGCATTCGTAGGCCTTCTCGTACGCGCTAAAGCTGAAAAAGTACACGGCTAGATCGTAGAACGCATCAAACTGAGTCTGTGGGGGGAGTATGTCGGCGCCGCGGTCGTCCGCGAGCGCCTGCTGGAGACTCTGCGCGATCTGCAGGTGGTGCTGCGCGAGCTCGCTGAGCGCGACCTGGAAGCCAGACATCTTCTCTTCGGCGTCGTTCTTGTTCGTGGACGTCAAGTACCCATTCTGAGACTCACGCACAAGTGTGCGCAGCGTCCAGCGCTGGTGCAACAAGTGTGCCTGCGCCGTGGAGATCGTCGCCCCCGCCGCGTCCGTTTGCGTGGCGTTTCCTTCGTCCGCTTCGGCCAAGTCTACGATGCCGTCGAGCAAGAGCCGCTGGAAGTGCGCGGGCAGCTGCTTCTCGATGGCATCAAGCGGAATCTCCATCTGCAGCGCGACCTGCGCGGCCACTCGCAGCAGCGCGTGGTAGCGGTTGTTGCGGCCGTTACCTTCGTCGGCCACGAGCTGCGCCTGGTCCAGGAACTCGCGCACGAGCTCCATGGCCGACGTCGCGCCGTGCGTGCCGTGCGCGCGCTGGTGGTGCAACGTCTTGAGCTACAGGAGAAGACACACATTACAGCATCAGACCGTGTCCGTCCTTTTCAGGTTCATAGACTTTGTAGCTCTCCATACATGGCGCTGGAGCGCATCCGGATGCAGCAGGAATTCGAACCACGAGTACGAGGGCGCGATCGCCGGGATCTCGAGCTGCGGTTGCTGGAAGATCGAGCGGTACACGCCGTCGTCCGCGGCGGTGGCGCCAGCGGGCGTGTCGGGCCGCGGCGAGCCCGGCATCAGCGGCATGGTTGTTGCTGTCTTGGAGAGTTCCTTCGGCCTTGTTTCAGGGGGCTCCCCAGTATACACTCGCACTTTGCCAATGGTATACATGCGATACGTATAGTGCGCATCCCGTTCGATATGGATCATTTCATCGTTATTTACGGATCATAGGATCACAACTTCTCATGTTCGTTCCTGTTGAAGAGTTTATGGCTCCAATGTCCAAGACCTATCGCTGGTCTCTGTCTCTCTGGGCGTCGTCACTCCGACAACCAGTAAGAGACTCTACAGGTTCATTAACAGGCGGCGCGGGTCGGCGACGGCGTCGGCGATGCTCTTGAGGAAGGTCACGCCCTCCCGGCCATCGATGATGCGGTGGTCGTAGGTGAGCGAGAGGAACATCATCGGGCGCGGCACGACCTGGCCGTTGTGGAACGCCGGGCGCATCTTGACACCGTGCACGCCGAGGATCGCCGACTGCGGCGACGCGAGCATCGAGGTACTCAGCAGCGAGCCGTGGACGCCGCTGTTCGAGACCGTGAAGGTGCCACCGGCGAGGTCCTCAAGCGCGAGCGTGCCATTGCGGGCCTGCTCTCCCAGCGACGCGAGCGTCTTCTCGATGTCCGCGACGCTGAGCTTCTCCACGTTACGAATCACGGGGACGACGACGCTAGACATGATAGGGCAGCCGGTTAGAATACAACGCTAGCAGGATAATCTCGCCCTAGTGGGCATAGACGTACCCCTTCTCCGAAGCCACAGCGACGTTGATGTCAACGAAATCGTTGTACACAATGTCCTTCGCCTCCATATCGACAACTTCAGTCATGTACACACACATAAAACAAAGTGAGCAAACACGGCAGTTTGTCCGTGAGGATCGAACGGACGGTCCTAACGTACACGAATTGACGGCCGGGACCTTCTGGACCGCGAGCGCGCTGGCCTTCAGGAAGGTCGACATGAAGCCGAGCGGCACGCCGTGGGTCTTCTCAAACTCGGGGCCGAGCTCGTCGCGAAGCGCAATGAGGTTACCAAGGTCACACTCCTGGAACGTCGAGAGCATCGCGGCCGAGTTCTGCGTGTCCTTCTGGCGCTGCGCGGCGCGCACCTTCATCACGCTCATCTGCACACGCGTCTCGTTGCGGCTGCGACCCGTCGTCGAAGTCGACGGAGCGGGCGCAGGAGCAGCGGGCGTCGGCTCAGCGGCCTTGGCCGCGGGAGCAGCAGCAGCAGCAGCCGGCGCAGGCGTCGACGCAGCCGCGGGGGCCGCAGTAGGGGCCTCAGCTTCCGCAGGCGCACCAGCGGCACCCTTGTCGAGCACGAACAGTGGGGCGCCGACCTGCACGACCTCTTCTAACTTGGCGAAGACGCTCGTGACCTTGCCAGCAAACGGCGCGTTCACATCCACGCTGACCTTGTCGGTCTCAACGATGAGGACGGGCTCGTCGGCCTTGACGAAGTCGCCAACGTCTGAGTGGACAAACAAAGGATCTGTTAGAGCCGGCGTCGACACCTGCAAAGAAGGAATGGGGAGTACGCACTCTTGAGCACCGTCACGACCGTGCCCTCCGAGATCGAGTCGCCCATGGACGGGACGTTGACCGTCACAAGTTCCTCGCCAGCGCTAGCCGCGGGGGCCGCAGCAGCAGCCGGCGCGGGGGTAGCGTCCTTGGACTCGGTAGCCGGGGTCGGGGCAGCAGCACCGCCGGCCGACTTGTTGACCGAGAACAGGGGCGCACCGACCAACACGCTCTCGTCAATCGCCGCGAGCTGCTCGCTGAGCACACCGGCAAACGGCGCGCGCACGTCGACGCTGACCTACGATTGAGGAAACAGAGCGATCGGCTGCGTCGGTCCCATGTCCTTCTCCACTTCAACTCGTTCTATACAGCAGGTACGCACCTTGTCCGTCTCGAGCACGACGACGACGTCGTCGGCCTCCACGTGGTCACCGGGGGCTGCGTATAATACCACAAAAGGTGAGATTCAAAGCATGCGCGCTCAGCTGGGAATGGATTGCGACGTCGCACCTTTGAGCCACTCAACGACAGTGCCCTCCGAGATCGAGTCACCCATGGAGGGAACCGGGACGACATCCGCGGCAGCTATAGAGGAAGCGCAGAGAGGCAGGGTGGGTCAGGGAGGATACATGTGACAAGTTTTGGAAGGAGGAGGGATCCAACACGTACCAGCCGAGAACGAACGAGCCAACATCATCAGCGGCGTTCTAGATAGGAGAGGACACGTCAGCTCCCATGAGGAATAGAGAGGCGTCGGCTACCTGATACGTACCGCTGCTGAGCCAGCGCAGCCACGGCCGACGAACGAGACTGAGTCTGGAAGTGCGGTCGCGCCGCCAGCGCCGAGAGTTCGCGCTGTCGTACAGAGCCATCCACGAATCGTTAGGAGCTACAAACACCACGAGCGTGTAGCTCTGCGCTTCGTCTATCTACGTACCGCATTGCGAGCGACCGAGGCCGCGCGACGCGCCGCGAGGCGCGCGCGCGCGCGCACGCTCTTGCCCACCGCTCCCTGGAAGCTCATGGTTTTTTTTCCTTAGCGGTTCGGTTCTCCCAAAAACTAGGGCTGGCAACGTACGGTGACTTGAACGAACGACACCACACGAAAGTGGATCGCGCCACATCTGTAAAACAGATATGTGGGACACATGATGGGTCGTCTCACATTTGTTTGTTAATTTGTTAGGAACGTATTAGAACACTTAACCGATAGGTATACTCCATGTCAGAGTGTTGGCACGAGTTTACCGGAATGACGGTGGATCGCACGCACTCCATTTTCGGAATGTGTGTAGCTGCATCCATCAATCAAGGTGACAAGGTGATGTGGCCGCCGCTTACCCATCGAGCGAGTCCCTTGTCCTCCTCCGCTGTCTCCTCTGTCACGCCCCAGTGGCCACGCGGCCAGCGCCTTCGTCGCCACCTCTCGTGCGCTCACTTTCCAATTTGCCTCCGCATGTTCTTCGCCAAGCTCACCAACCACCAGCGCCGCGCCATGAAGTCTGCTCTCGCCGCCGCTTCGCCGCTGCTCGCGTTCCGCGTGCAGGACCACGCAGCGCAGGAGACGGCCGCGCCTATCGCGCCGCGTCAAAAGTTCGAACGCCGCTTCACGCTCGCGTCGTCGTCGGACGCCAAGACCGCGTCGGTGCCGCTGGCTGTCGAGCAGCTCGTCGTGTCTACGCCGGGCGTGACGTTCGTGTCGTTCGACGCGGACGCGACCGTGCCCATTGTCAAGATCTCGGCGGAAAAGCGCGAGGTGGTCGAGGCGTTTGACGTCGTTCCGCGCGGCACGTCGGGCCTCGAGATCCGTCTCACGGCGCCGCTCGAGAAGCGCTTGTACGTGCTCACCGAGGTGTCGCTGCCCGTCGCGTACGCGGTGCGCTCGCTCGAAGTCCACGGCAGCGGCACGGTCGTGCTCGAAGACAACGTGCTGCCGACCGACGACGAGCAGGCGGCCGTCGCGATCACGCTCTCGGGTAGTGGCGACGTGTTTGCCACGAGCCACACGGACCTGCGCCTGGGCTCGCTCGCGCTGGACCTCAACGGCAGCGGCGACGTGCAGTTTGTCGCGCCAAGCGTTACGCTCCGCGATACGTTCTCCACGCGCGTGTCGTCCTCGGGCGACGTGCGCGTATTTGCTGGCGCGATCACGGCCCCGCGTGTCGCGCTGAGTACGGCCGGCAGCGGCGACATGCAGATCGCGGCACTCAGTGTCGAGGCGCTCGCCGAGCTCAAGACCAGCGTGAGCGGCTCCGGCTCGATCAAGACGATCGGCGAGACGCTCAAGGCCGACACCGTCCACGCCTCGATCGCCGGCTCAGGTGGCGTCAAACTGGTTACCAAGTCCGAGTTCGTGGCCAACACGGTCCAGGCGTCGGTCTCTGGGTCGGGTGACGTACGCATCGCGTCCGCCAACGCGCGTTGTGCCGACGGCAGAATCTCGATTGCCGGCTCGGGAACTGTCGACGCGCGCGACCTCGTGGCGCACCACGCAACGGCAAACGTGGCGGGAAGCGGCTCGGTCCTCATTCGCGCGGGGGAGGCGATCAACGTTTCCAAGGGCGGCTCGGGATCCGTCACGGTCGTCGGCGATCTGCCACCTCACGTGAGGGGCACACCACGCACCCAGACGGTGGAGCAGAAGCCGTCCAAGCTGGATTTGTACGCACTCAAGCGAATGCCGTCGATCCCGGCACCGACGCGGATCGAGGCTTTCGAGAAGCTGACCAACTTTAGCGGCACGATCAACATCCACAGCTTCTCGGACTTTGTTGACGCTGTCAAGTTGGTGTGGAACCACCAAAAGGGCGACAACATCGAGGTCAAGATGAAGGCTGGGGGAGCAACCAGCGACGACGAACGACCTTAGGCATTGATCCTGTGTCTATTGTATAGTACGACGTCGCAGCACGTCGTGTTTGTATTGAAATGATCTGAATGCAAAAAGTTCAAACCATCGTTGTCGAATGTGATCACTTCCGGTTACTACAGAAGTCCACCTTGAACGGCTTCCAGGCGTCGTCAATGACGCTCTTAATGACCGAATACAGCATCAGGCACACGCCGACGCAGATCGTGAGCCCGATACAGAACACGATGATTGACTGGCGCCCCGTGCGGCGAACATAGCCACCAATGTAGACTTGGGAAACGATCGTTACGCAGAATGCGAGACCGCACAGCACACCAGCCCAGTCGTACTTGATCATACTGAAGAGCGCAAACTTTGCAGACGCAGCCGCCGAAGAGTACAGCACAAGGAGCGCGCTCGAGGACGAGGCAACCTCTGGCACGACGCCCATCTCAACCAGCAGCGGTCCCGTAATGATCGCGCCACCAACACCAAAGAGGCCAGCGACCATGCCGGCGAACACACAGCCCATAGGGAAGTACACGACGGTCTTGGTCGTCCAGTCGATATCCCCCGCCGCGACAGGGAAGTTGAGGGAGCGCTTGTAGGCTTGGTGCTTCTTCATGTAGATCACGAAGGCCAACGTGAAGCAGAACACCCACGGCAGCTCAGCCCACAGGATGACCCAGTAGCCCACGCTCCCACACTTGGACTCCGCGCCGCCGATGCTCGCAGCGATGATGCCGAGGTAGCACACAAACACGAAGAGGTGCTTCTTCCACTGGAACTGACGCTCGTGCGCCGTAAGTACACCGAGCTCCTGCTGCTTCGCCTCGTCCAGTGGCTCGTTGATGCTCACGACCGCAGCGACTGGAGACTGGAGTTGCGAGTAGGCAGCATTGGGCGCGGGGTGGTTCTCCGAGTCGGGGCTCGTCGAGTTTTCTTCCGCCGACGCGTCGTGCGAGAGGAGCTTGTCCTGCTCCTCCTTCTCTTGCAGCAGCTTTTTCTTCTTGGCGACTTCGGCCTTGTGGAGCTTGATGCCCTTTTGCATGGTCCGGAAGCCCGAGGCCGAGAGCACCACTTCGAAGAGAATCGAGATGATGTAAGAAGGCAGCAACTTGGACAGGAACGCGCCGATAACAGCACCAGCCATCATTGCTGGGATCATGCCCATGCAGATGTCGGCGTCGACGAGCGGGCGGTCCACGAAGGGGTGTCGCTTCTGCAGGTTGAAAATGGCATTTGCGATCGCGCCGCCCATGATGATGAAATTGGACGCCGGCGTCGCATACTTGATGTCGAAGCCCATGACCAGCACGAGCAGCGGCACGATGATGGGGCCACCGCCGACACCGCCGGACGCCGCCATGGCGAGTCCAAATCCCATGACCACGATCGCAAGGACGTCGTACACATTGATCTCCGAAATGTCCCGGATGTCGTCCTTGGACTTGCTGGATGCTGCGACGACGTGCAGCACGCACGCAGCCATCAACGCGACGAGTAGCGCTAGCACGCACTGTCTTGAGCCAGTTGTTCGTCGCGCCCACATCGTGGACGATGGAGGTTGTTCTGCAACTGGACTTGATTCCGCTTCTTTGGTGGTCCGACTGTGCCCGCGCTCAGCTGCTGCCAAGTCGGAAAAAGAGTTTCTGAAGTTGGGGTCGGAGAGCGCTGGAGGGAGCAGGATCCGTGGAAGCGGAACAGTGCGGCGAATGCGTCACTGGCATCTTTCAGTGCGAGGACAGTTTGAGTAGTCGGCAAAAGTGATTCGATGAGCTCTATCCAATCAAAACCCTGTAATGCCGTGTGTCATGTTCTCACACTCTCAGAGCATCTCCACCCGTCATTGTGAAATTGTCCCGCTAAAACGAGTCGAATCCGGAAAAATTCCAACTTTTTTACAGATACGGTACAGGGAGGGCTCCCCACCCCAACACTGCAAATTCACGGTTTGCACACTGGAGACATCTGATAATTCAAGTTGGTATCTGAGTATTCTGATAATTCCAACAAAATGCTCTCAAAAACCTGAGAATTCCGACACTGTAAAAATGGCGTTGGCCTTGTATTTGTTGTCACTTTTGCAGTGTTGGAACGAAATTTGGCGTGCCATTTTTTCAGTTTTCCCGTTTTCAGTGACGGGTGGGGCAGTAAATTACGCTCCGGGAAAAATATCGTTTTACAGGGGCGTTTTACAGTGACGGGTGGAGATGCTCTCAAGACTGGAGAGTGAGCGATACTGGTTTGTAACTGGATACCTTGTTAGAACATGTGCCACCAAGTCAAAATTGGGGCTATGGGGTCGTTCCTGAAAACACAATTGCGTAATCTCCGGTTCCTCGTGGGGTGACGCCCTCCGGGGGGGGG
>JAMFLL010002169.1:0-10983 GCA_027475725.1 Pythium rhizo-oryzae | reverse complement strand
GTTCCAGGACAAGACCGTGCTCATCATCGCGCACCGCATCAACACGATCCTCCACTGCAACAAGATCGCGGTCATGGACGCCGGCCGCGTCGCCGAGTTTGGTGCACCCGCCGAGCTGCTCGCGACGCCCGACTCGATCTTCGCGTCGCTCGCCGCGCGCTCCACGCAGCAGGACCACTAGACAAATCGACTACTGAAATTTTCAAAATATATCAGATCTCACGTGAGACCTCGAGCTCTACGTTTCTTTTTGTGCCTTGATGTGCGGTTTGGCCGTTTTGCCACCCTCCGAAAATGGGACATCCAGAAACGGGGGCACGACAAGTGCAGGATGGAGAACACAACAGGGAATCGATTGCTTGCCAGTCTTGGCAGAATGGTCGCTCCACATGGCTGCACTGGATTGACTCCAACTCACGGCTGCTCCAATCAAAATCGCTTTATTAGATAGTCCTACTGCCGTAATAGTAGCGGTTCAGGTCCGATTTGACCTCCGACCCATCTGGGCCTCAGATCTGCTAAATCCAGCTCTGTGATCGATTGATTAGATCGGTGGTCCTGATCGGAGGGACCCCACCTGTGTAAAGCACAATATTTGCAGGCTTAGATCCACACGCGGTCGTCCGCGGGGGAACGAGGCGGACGCTCGCCCAGCGGTGCGTACGCGCGGCGGCGCTGGCGGCGGTCGTAGCACTGCATCAAGTGGTGGAGCACCCACGCGGACGCTAGAAAGACCACGATCGCGTCGATGTACGGGATCGAGCCCAGCATGTGGAGCGAGCCGTTCACAAACGTGTGGGCCTCATCATCCGCGCCGTCCGTGATAGATGATGCATCTCTTGTGGCCTCAGGCGCGACGGTGACAGTCGACGTCACCGCGGGCGGCTGCGTCGCAATGACGACGGGGGCGATGGGCAGCTCCGTAGCTCCTGTCGCCAGCTGCTCGAGCGGCGCTTTCACGGAGTCGGTGTCAGGGCCAGGCAACGCCTCATCCGGGTCCGTATCGCGTGGGTGCTGCTGCGCGCCAACGACTGTGCCACCAGCAGCTCCCGTGGGCTGCGCCAGCGACACGAACGCCGCGCGCTCGCGCGGCAGCGGAAAATCGCTTGCGAGAGTCGCCAAAGCGCATCGCGACGTCAGCGCCAAGGCCGCGTCGGCGGGCGTCGCGGCCACCAGGCGGCCGCGCGCGCCAAACGCCAGCCAGGGCCGCCGCCCGACGAACGCGACGCCGCGCGCCTCCGGGGAGCTCGCGTAGATCAGCTGCTGGTCCGCGCGCACGACCGCGACAGCGTCGGCGCCGTCCACCGTCACATTCGCGAATATGGACGAAAGCGCGCCGATGTCGACGTGCGCGCGGTTGCCCGCGACGCGCACTTGGAGCACCTCGCAGGTCGCGTCCCCGCCACTACTAGTGGAAAGCGGCTGCGTCCACTCGAGAAGCGCGTCGTCCCCAGAGACGTCAGCCGTGAAGACAGACGCGGACGACCGCGCGACGCTGTGGAGACACAGCCGCCCGCCGTCTCCATCCCCGTCGCTGCGCACAAACGCCGAGATGCTGGCGCTGCTGATGTGCTGCGCCACGAGCGCGAGCGTCGCGCGATGCTGCTGCCGAAGTTCGAGCGACGCCAAGGAGAGCCCCGCGAAGGACTGGAGCAGCAGCGACGACGCGTCTTCGGCGCGCAGTACAAGCGCCGTCGAGCTCAGCGCGGCTCCCAGTGAGACCAACAGCGTGGCGCGCTCCGTGGCCAGCAAGAGCGGCGGGGCGTCGGTGTCCCGCAGCAGCGGTGGTACAGCGGCGCTGGCGTTCTGGGTCTCGTCGTCGTCAGCAACCACGACCACGCTGTCGCCGCCCGCGTGGAGCGCCGCGAGGTGGAAGAAGCGCGTGTTGATCAGCACTTGCACGAGCACGCGGCCCGAGAGCGGTGCGGCAGCCACGGGCGACGACGACACGCGAAACGCGGCGGAAGTGGGAGGCGACGACGCATTCCTCGCGTGTGTGACGCACACGGCCGCGTCCACGAGCGCCTTGGCGTCGCCGCACACCACCACTTTCGCGACCAGCGCGGCGTCGCTGCTCGTGATCGCGCGCACAAACGTCCGCGCGGACGTGTCCACCGTGACGTCCACGCCGCCGGTGGCGCGAGCACCGTAGCCAGCGTCTTGCGCGCTCCTGTGCGCGTGCTTTCCCAGCTTGATGGTCCAGTGGCGCTTGTACGGACGCACGCGCGGCAAGTGCTGGCCAGTCTCATCGTCGTCGTCGTCATCTTCATCGTCATCATCGTCATCATCATCGTCATCATCATCGTCCTCGCCGTCGCGAAGCGCGTGGACGCTGATATGTGGTGCGCCAGTGGCCCCCGCCGCGGTCGCCCACAGGAAGCCCGGTGCGGGCAGCGGGCTGGGCGCTGCCGCCTCCTCCGCCTGGAAGAACGACTTGGCGCCGCCGCGCGCCGTCGACGACGCCTTAATCCGCAGCGGCGCCAGCGCACCAGAGCCGGCCGTCGATGGCGCAGGCGCAGCGGAATCTGTGGGCGACGCGAGCAGCAGCAGCAGCAGCAGCGCGGCCGCCGCGCGGAGCCGCATGGTCCCTTTTCAACGAGCTTTGGGGGAGCGGAGACCACGGTCTCACATCAAGGGACCATCATTCCGACCATTAATTGAGAGTGTTGGTGATTGGTACCACCAGCGGTTCGTTAGGAACTGATGAGGTGGCTTGTATCGGTTCCTATCGCATCGGTTTTAGGGGGGAGACATGAGGTGTAGCCATATCCCATCAAGATCCTCAAACAAAAGCCACGGGCATGCGTCGTATTACATGGCGGCGTAGTCGGTGGCCGCGGCGCCGTTGTCGCCGAGGTCAGCGAACATGTTCTCTTCTCGCTGCTTGGCCTTGCGCTTCTTGAGCATGACGGCGGCGCCCACGGCGGCAGCGACGGCCGCGGCGCAGCCGATCACGATGCCCACGATCGCGCCGGCGCCGAGATCCGTCGAGTCGTCCTTGGCCTTGGACGTCGTGGCCTTGTTGCTGCCGCTGACCGTGGCGCCTGGCGTGGTCGTGCCGCCTGAGGCAGTAGTGGACGTCGTCGTGGAAGTCGTCGATGTCGTCGAGTCCGTGCCCGAGGTCGTCGTGCCCGCGGTCGTGTCCGAGGTCGTTGTGCCCGATGCAGTGGTGCCCGACGTGGTCGTCGAGGACGTGCCACTGGTGGAGGTGCCTGTGCCACCGGTGGAGGTGCCTGCACCACCGGTGGTTGTTGTGTCTGTGCCACCGCCGCCGGAGACCGGCCCTCCCGACGATGTGCGTCCGTTGTCAGTGGAGGGGGTGCCGCCGTTGAGCGTCGACGGCGCCGGTGTTCGTCCGAGCGTCGTCGACGCCGGAGTCGGAGACGGACCACCCGGGGGCTGCTCGTACTCAACATCAGCATCTGTCGTATCAGTCTCACCAGTGCCCGGAGAGCCTGCGTTTGTTGGACCGCCCGCCGTGCCCGTTGTAGTGTCCGTCCCTTCGACGTCAGGACCTGGCGCGGCACCAGGTGTGTGCTCACCAGTTGCGGTATCTCCAGCAGTCTCGGTGCCGCCTCCGGCAGCAGGAGCGGTCTCGGTGTCGCCTCCAGCGGGAGCAGTCTCGGTATCACTACCAGCAGGAGCAGTCTCACCGCCAGCAGGAGCTGTCTCGGTGTCGCCGCCAGCAGGAGCAGTCTCGGTATCACCGCCAGCAGGAGCAGTCTCGGTGTCGCCTTCAGCAGGAGCAGTCTCGCCTCCCGTAGGAGCAGTCTCGGTGTCGCCGCCAGCAGGAGCAGTCTCGGTATCGCCGCCAGCAGGAGCTGTCTCGGTGTCGCCTTCAGCAGGAGCAGTCTCGCCTCCCGTAGGAGCAGTCTCGCCTCCCGTAGGAGCAGTCTCGGTATCACTACCAGCAGGAGCAGTCTCGGTATCACCGCCAGCAGGAGCTGTCTCGGTGTCGCCTTCAGCAGGAGCTGTCTCGCCTCCCGTAGGAGCAGTCTCGCCTCCCGTAGGAGCAGTCTCGGTATCACTACCAGCAGGAGCAGTCTCGGTATCACCGCCAGCAGGAGCTGTCTCGGTGTCGCCTTCAGCAGGAGCTGTCTCGCCTCCCGTAGGAGCAGTCTCGGTGTCGCTTTCAGTAGGAGCAGTCTCGGTGTCGCCGCCAGCAGGAGCAGTCTCACCGCCAGCAGGAGCAGTCTCACCGCCAGCAGGAGCTGTCTCGGTGTCGCCTTCAGCAGGAGCTGTCTCGCCTCCCGTAGGAGCAGTCTCGGTGTCGCCGCCAGCAGGAGCAGTCTCGGTATCACCGCCAGCAGGAGCAGTCTCGGTGTCGCCTTCAGCAGGAGCAGTCTCGCCTCCCGTAGGAGCAGTCTCGGTGTCGCTTTCAGTAGGAGCACTCTCGGTGTCGCCTCCAGTCTCAGTGTCGCCTTCAGTCTCAGTGTCGCTTTCAGTAGGAGCCGTCTCGCTATCGCCTCCAGTCTCAGTGTCGCCTTCAGTAGGAGCCGTCTCGGTATCGCCGCCAGTCTCAGTGTCGCCTCCAGCAGCCGGAGCAGTCTCAAGTTCGCCTCCAGCGGGAGCAGTCTCGGTGTCGCCGCCAGCAGGAGCAGTCTCGGTATCACCGCCTGTCGGAGCTGTCTCCGTATCACTAGCTGGATCTACCGCCTTCGCAGTCGCTCGGCGTCGCGCCGGTCCCCGGAGAATGCCACCACCGAGCACATCCGGCGTCTCGTCAAAAGCTGCGGCTAGCCGGAGCGACTGCGCCGCCACCTGCGGCTGCTCGCTGAGCGTCTGGCACGCCACCAGCAGCGCCCCCACGAGCGCCAACTTGCTGCCTCGCCACACCATCGCCGATCGGAAATCTGCTCTTCACGCGCAACGACGCAGTTGATGCGCGCGCACTCCCACGATCACAGCTCGAGTCGCGCCGGGATGCGGTTATCAAAGCGAATGTGAGGCGCAACCGCGCCGAGCGGTTCGCGCCGAAGCGTCAGGCGCGATCTTGGAGTGCAAGGCGGGAGCTCTCACCCGTCGCGCGATCCGTCGCTCATTGGCTGCCACCAGCCGTCGCGCGTGCGCGGGCGGTCGCCGACCGCTCAATGGCACGCCGGCTCGCGATCCGAATCTGTGACTTGAGAAACGTCGCGATCTTTCGACGAACTAGCGCACGAGGAATTAGCCTGGGCTGGCCTTGCAACTCTTTCTCTCAAAACGCATAAAACAGACCGGAAAAATGAATTCATACAAAAGTACGTATGATTGGCTGAATGAAATCCCCCCACATCCGCCACCAGAGTGATGGTCCGATCGCCGACTCATTTTCTGTGTGAGTTCGGATCATCTTTTTTTTTTTCTTTCGTCGTTTTTTTTTTTTTTTGTGTGTGTTTCTTTGCAGATTAACGACAACCATCGACTCACGACGGCGTCGAATCTAGCGTGGCTCAGGATCATTGCGAGGGACCGCCGAGTTTGGAAAGCATTCACCCAGAAGATAACAGGCCAAGTGCAACCCCCAGGTAATCTGCAGTCGACATCCCTGCGGTAGAGAAGCTCGACGTCTGCGAAGGCTACGAGCCAGACAAGTTAGAGCAACCTTCTCTAGTCTAGTCTAGTTTAAGACCGACGCGTCATACGTAATACACTCACTCACACTGTTTCTTTTCTCTCTTTCCACCGGCCTTTTCCCCCTCTTTTTCTTCCGGTCCAAAGGGAAACCTTTCACGCCGACACCTCGCGGTGTATGTACATGGAGGACGCCGCGGCGCTGAACTCCTTCTTCTCCTGCTGACGGACGCCCGACGCCACACGCGGCGCCATCGCCGGCTTCTCCGTCTTCTCCGTCGTCTTCTTCTTCTTCTTCGGGTTCTGGTTTCGTCGCGTTCTTCGGCTTCTTCTCTCGCCCGCACAATGCGCGCCGCAGCGTCGTCCGGCGGCGACGCCCCCGGCGAGAAGGTGGCGACCCCGCGAGAGGTATGTAGTGCATGCTTACTAGCCAGCCTACGACACCTCTTTCCCCTCCCTTCCCTGCGGTTGGCTTCGCTTTCGCTTTCCGCTTCCTCCTCCACGAAGCGTCGCCGCGAGAGGGCGCCCGCAATGTGCATGGGACGGGGGAAGGCGAGAAGAAGAAGAAAACGCTCGGCCTTCTTCTATCGATTGGCTTCTCGTGGCGAAACCGCATGCCGGCAGGCAAGCCAGGGGAAGGGAAGCGAAGGAAATGGAGGAGGGAAACTGGTTGCACTGGGGGTGGGAGAGTGAGGGCTCACTGTGTTTTCTGTCTGTGTCCCCTTGTGTGAATCATTTCGCGGCCGCCCGTCCAGCAGCCGCGTGACCTGCCTCTGCGACAGCGGATTCTTCCGCCGTCCGCGTCGACCTCGTCGTCGTCGTCGCTGCCGCCCGTGGCCGCGCGCGCCCGCCGCCGCATGCTCGCGAGCGGCCCCGACGCCACCACGTCGTCCAGCCGCAGCCTCAGCGACGCCGCCGGCGCCGTCCACACGGTGCACGTGCAGGTGCCCGTGCCCGCGGACCCGGCGAGCATCAACATGTCGCTGCGGCTCAACTTCAGCACAAGCACCAACACCACGAATGGCATCACGACCGCCACGGCGGCCGCGGCCGTCATGACCGGCAGCGCCAGCCATGGCAACGCGAATAAGGCGGATGCATCGGCATTTTCGTCGTCTTCGTCGTCGGCTGTCGTGGTGCCGTCGCCGGCTCCGGTGGCATCAGCTGCCGGTCTGCCATCGCCCCGCATAGCGGCACGCAAGCGCAAGGGAATCGCTTACGGCAAGAAGAGCAGCAGCAAGGACAAAGACAGCCTCGAGCGACAAGGATCCGGGTTCTCGTTATCTAGCTCTGGTGCACCTGCGTCTGCGATTTCTCAAGCTGCTGTCGTGTCAGTATCCAGCGCTGTCGTGGCTTCGTCTTCCTCGGGTGGCGGAGGCGGCAGCGGGTCGCGAGCGCAGAGCCCGTTCGAGAAGCTGAACACGCTGAAGATGCTACTGGACTGTGGGCACCTCACACAGGAAGAGTACCAAGAGCGAAAGACGCAGATCATTAACGAGATGACGGGCACGTCGACAGAGCGTAAGAAACCGTCGCCGCGACGCGTGCTGCAGCCGATCATGAAAACAGTCATTCCTCACAACCCACCCGAGTTTGCGCGGATTCCGAAAGAACGCGCGGAGAAACTCAGCTTCGACGTCGACACTTTGGATTGGCAAGCGACGTCTACCCGGATTAAACTGGACCTCGTACCATTCGCGACGGGGCAACTCCGGAACGCCTATTTTCTGCAGGAACTGTCCGAGGGGGACTCACATCTGTACGTAGCCAAGTTCAGCATTCGCCCAAGCGACCCGAGCTCGTATTTGAGTGATGTTGAGATGCAAGCAGTTTGCGCCCATTACGCGGAGCTATACAATGAGCACGAGCCGCCTCTCAAGGTGTACTACGCGCGCTCTTGGCTGCTTAAGCTCAAAGATCGGGGTGACTTGGTGTGCTCTGTCGAGGAATACCTACCTGGCGCATACGTCAAGTACAGCAATAACAACGGCTACGTCGGACGGGAAACAAGTACGACTGAAGAGCGCGAGCGAAATACGCCGCACGCATTCTCACACTTCACCTTCGTGGCGTCCGACTACCGCCTGATGATCGTCGACATTCAGGGTGTTCAGGACAGCTACACTGACCCACAGATCCACACGACAGATGGGCGAGGCTTCGGAGCGGGGAACCTAGGCACGTTCGGGATGGAGAAGTTTCTCGAGACGCATCGGTGTAACGAAGTGTGCCGATGGCTCGGGCTGAAGAGTATCAACAAAGAGTATAAACCCGGCGGCACAGCAGCTCCCGAATATCGAATGCCATTTGGTGAGAAGATCAAGAAGTCGACAAATCGGATAACGGAAGAACGGAACACCTTTTCGCGGTCGGTCACAGTCTCGGAAGCGTTCGGAGGCAGCGACATGCTGCAATCAGCTCTACAAGACGAGGAATCGTTCTCGTCGTCCGTGTCAACAACTGCAACCGGTTCTTCGTCACTAATGTATGGTCAGCAGATGATGCCGCCTTACGTGCCGTCCATGGACATGAAGATTCCGCTTGAGACGCGCCCTCCGATTCATCGGCTTTCGCCCCACTCGCGAAGAGGGAAGTCCATGCTGGAAAATCGGTTGAGGGACGATGAGCCCTCCCTCTTCTGGCTCTTCTTGAGGCGCTTGCTGTGCTGCTGCTTCTGAAGTATTAGGTTGTACTATGTGCCAGTAGAGGCACTAAGAATAGCTATTTGTTCCCCACAATGCTTCGATTGTGGTGCTCCTCGCTTTGCCGGGGTCAAGACAACGTCAACGATCATGGAAAGCGACGCTACACCACCACCAGGCGAGGTCGCCACCGATGACGTCGGCAACGTTGATGCATCTCTGGCTAGTGAAGCCAAGCAAGCGACTCCCATTACGAATGCTATCCTCTCCCAGGCCGTGACGAGTGCGATCAGCCAGTTGGATACCAAGCGCGCGTTCGACATGATGCTTCTCAACGAGCAGATGAGTGCGATGGAGGCAGAGAACAAGTGTCTCAAGGAAGAGGCTTCGTTTCTACGGGAGTCGTTGGCGAAACAGACTCAAGAGACGAGCGAAATGTATCACTACTTTCACGGGAAAATGGACGCGCACGTGGCGACTATCAGCGCACTGGAGAGTGATCTCGTGGTCGCTAGAACCGAGATGGAGCAGTTGAAGGAACACCACGCGCTCGAATTGGAGAATGCTCACGCCGACTTTCAAGCAGAGCTGTCAAAGGTAAATGCTGAGATCGCAAACTTGAGGGACGAGCTGTTCCAGGTGCACGTGTTCTCGACACAGAAGAAGCAAATGGAGGAGCAGCTCCGTGATCTGCAGGAAGAGCTGGCATTGAAAGTGAAACAGTTTGCTGAGGAAAAGAACGCGCTCGAGCTCAAGGCCATGTTCGAGAAGGATCGAGTGAAGAAGGAGATGCTTGTCCACATGAAGGATACGAAAGAGGCGCTACTTCTTCGCACAGATGAGCAACTCAACACCACGACCAAGCGCACGATGATGGAGAACGACCATTTCATGGAGGAGTTGTCGTTCCAGAGCAAGGAGACCGAGAAGCTGCTCATGCGTTTTCGTCTAGTTGAAGAGGAGGTTCAACGCCTCCGCGTGACGAACAAAGTGCTGGAAGAGAACGAACTGGTGATGGCGAAGAAGAACCACTACTATCAGAAGATTCTTGGACAGCTCAGGAAGCACGGCAAGGAGCCAGAGAAGCAGATTGCAGAGTTTGGCGCAGAGGATGCATCACCCGCGCAAGCAGATTTAAAGGAGCTGCAAGTGGCGAGAGATGAGATCGATCGTCTAAAGGCCAAGCTGGTGGGTGTGGAAGAGTCGTTGAAGCACGCGCAGCAGTGGGTGCTAGCTTTCCAACAAGAGAAGCAGTTTGTGGTGGCCCAGCAGGATGAGATCATCCAGTTCCTGTGTCGCGCGTTGTCTGACGCCACGGTGGACTTGGCTCAGAAGCAGCAGTCTAGGCAACACATAGACATCCAGGACACTCATAGCACGATGTCAAGGAGGGCGATGACGATCACAGAGGCCGCCAAGACAAAAACTGCGATGGAAGAACTCGTTCGAATGATCGCTCCGATCACGTTGGACGAGCTGTCGTCTGACGAGACACGCGAGGTGCTGAGGTTCTTGCTCGAGAAAATGAAGGCCTATCAAGAGCAAGTCGCGATGATCTACCGCGGTCAGAGGGTTTTGCCCATGAGTCCTCAAGGGTCGAAATCTCATGATGCGAACCGAGATATACTCTCCAAGCAGTTGGGCGTCGAGCTGCCACCGATCGCACAGCCGCCTACACAGATCACTTCTCCGCTCAAGGTCAAGCGTCGCATCCAACCGCACGCGCCCGCGGCGCTCACTGCCCCGCGTCCGCCGCCGGCCAACCAGGATTTCATTCCACTGCAACTCCGGCCCAAGGCGTGCCCGGAACTCACTGTCACCTCGCCTAACCGCCTTTTGAGTATGGCGACCTCCAACTTCAACTTTCTCCAGACCACGCCCTCGCCCGTAAAGAAGCCGTCGACCCAAAAGATCCCATTAAGCCCCACGAAGGTCGCGCCGCGGGCCGCGGGTCGCCGCGAGCGAGATCCAGCTGATACGACAGACCCGCTGGACGAGCCGTCCCTCGCTCTGGGTGGTGCTCAGCCGTCAGCGTGGTCAACGGACTCGTTACCTGCGTATGATCCAACGAGCGTTCCTGGGGACCCCTCGGCGCTCTCTGTGGATACGCATGCCGGTCAAATAAAGAATGGATCAGCGTCTCGACGCAAAGCATAGGAAACTGCATAGGTAAGCTCGCCCCCGTGAGGCGAAAATGTATCATACAACGCCTTGCCCTTTCTCTCTGTGCCTCGCGCGCGCGCGAGCCTTGCTCCTACCGTACGTTCTTCCTCTATCTCGCTCGACCAGCTGATCTACGCATTGTTCGCCTCGTCCTCGTCCGCTTCGTTGTGCGTGATGACGCCGATGTCTTCGAGCTTGCGCGCGAGCTAAACAACCAAAGTCCGCAACCACAGACATCAGAGTCACATTCCAGAACCGCAAGACTCCACACCAACCAACAGCACGCACCGCGACGGTCGGGAACGAGTCGCTCGACTTGGCGCGGTAGTTGAGGCGCGAGCCGAACGCGCCGCCGCCGTCCGCGCGCTCCTCCTCGTCCTCCTCGTCCGTGAGCCCGTCAAAGCCGACCACGCGCTGCGGGTACGCGACGCCGTCGGCAAAGCCGATCACCGTCGGCAGCACGCGCACCGCGAGCTTCTCGACGAAGAACGGCGCCTTCTCGGCGTTGAGCTTGAGGAACTTGCATTCGATGTGCGTCTTGGCGAGCCGCGCGAGGTGCATGTCCATGATCTTGCAGCGCTCAAAGTCGCGGTGGTAAAAGTGCACGAGCACGCGCGCGCTGCCC
>JAMFLL010002168.1:0-10984 GCA_027475725.1 Pythium rhizo-oryzae | reverse complement strand
ACCACCAGAGTACTCGGCCAGATCGACCCGCGCGAGCATCGAGAGGCGCTTCGCGTGCTGCTCAGCCTCGCCGTACCTCGCGTCGACGTATTCATTGTATTCATCTTCGTCCTCCCACTGTTGTGTCGTACCGTGTGGGCTGAGCAATGCCTGTGGGGACAGCAGTTAGGTATGGCATGATCCACGTCGCTGGTAGCAATACACTATCGCAGTCTCGATCTCACCAGCAATTCGAGTGACACGTCGGCGTAGTCGTCCGCCACCTGTTGGTTGTCCTCGCTCGCGTGCTGCACGTCGGCGTGGGCGACATCCACGCGCATCTCGGTCATCAGGCGCTCCATCGCCGTGCGTCGCTCGGGCAGACGCAGGTTCCGAGCCGCCGACGACGGTGGTGGATTGGGCAGCTCGTCCTGGTTGGCGCTCATACCGCCACTGCGTCGCTCGCGCATGGCCACCGTCTCTCGCTCACGTCCGGCACTGCTGCTGCCGGTGCCACTGGCGGTCGCAGGCGTGCGCTGCTTGGTCATGCTTTTCTTATCGACGAAGTGCTGCTGCTTCTCGCTTGTCTCCTCCACATACTTCAAGCGACAAAATGAGCCAAGAGCTACGAAACGTCACCAAGCTCAGACTCAGACGAGTTGCATCAGGTGCGTCTCAGAATCGAAGAGCTGCAAAAAGCTCCAAGCTGTCAATCGGGAAAAGCTCGCGCGAGGGCACCATGGGTCTGCTGAGCATCCTCAAGAAAGTCAAGGAGAAGGAGAAGGAGCTACGCGTGCTCATGCTGTGAGTAACGTGCTGTGCTTGGTGGTGGATGGCGTATGGGGATTAACGCGGGTTACCACATTCAGTGGGCTGGACAATGCCGGCAAGACTACGATCCTCAAGAAGTTTATGGGCCAAGACATCACCGAGATCTCCCCCACGCTGGGCTTTGACATCCAGACGCTCGAGTTCAAAGAGTACGTTTGGCGCGAAGGCGGCGCCCATGTGGGTGTAGGTGTCAGGAGCCTTGAACGTCAAGTCTCACCTGCTTTGTTGCAGGTTCAAGCTGAACGTGTGGGACGTCGGCGGGCAGCAGACCATCCGCTCGTACTGGCGGAACTACTTTGAGCAGGTACAATCCTACCAACTGGATACGTGTGTTTGATGGTACGCTTGGCAGTGGCGTCTGACGTGGGTGCTGTGTGTCGTGCCCCATCACGAAAGACCGACGGCATCGTGTGGGTCGTGGACAGCGCTGACCGCCGCCGGCTGGAGGACTGCCGCCTCGAGCTGCGCAAACTGCTCGCCCAGGAGGTACAATCATGTCGCTCTCTTTCATGTAGTATCGTGTAGCCTGCACTCGCTGAGCTTTCGTTCTCGACGTGCGTTATACTAGAAACTCGCGGGCGCCACGCTGCTGATCTTCGCCAACAAGCAAGATCTGCCAGGCGCGCTGAGCGCCTCCGAGATCGCGGATGCGCTGGACCTGCGCTCGGAGCAGTTCACGACGCGCCACTGGAGCATCCTCAGCTGCAGCGCGTTCACGGGCGACGGGCTCATGGACGGCATCGACTGGCTCGTGTCCGACATCGCCAGCCGCATTTTCCTCATGGAGTAGGTATCTACTTAATTACGTTAACACGAAGAGCTCCAATCCCACAGACCTGATGCACTTGGAAAGAAATGAATGAACAGAACGCGCGGCTCGCGTCGGCGCTCCTGGCGCCCACGTACATCCGCCAGGGCGCGGACGCGCTGCGCAACCGTGAGGCGCTGCTAACCGTGCTGCTCTCGCAGCGGCGTGTGCCCGACGAGCCCTGGGACGATCTCAGCGTTGAGCTGCTGCTGCAGCAGCTCGCGGCCATGGACAGCAACAACTTCCGCACCAACATCGGCGCCGGCGAGCGCGAGGCGCGCGTGTTCTCCTCGCTCGTGGCGCGGCGCCACTTCTTCCTCTGCCACGGCGTGGGGCGCTCCGGCGACGTCGCGGCCGTGCAGCCCAAGGCCGCCGGCTCCTCGCTCATCGTGCAGCTCAGCAACGCGCTGGCCAAAGACATCTTGCGCGAGGCCGGGCTCAGGCTCACAGCCGCGGCGATCGTGCTGCCCGTGGCCACGGGCATGTCGCTCACGCTCGTGCTGCTGGCGCTCAAGGCCCAGAAGCCGCAGGCCACGCACGTGATCTGGCCGCGCATCGACCAGAAGTCGTGCCTCAAGTCGATCCTCTCGGCGGGGCTCACGCCGCTGGTCGTGGAGAACGTGCTGGAAGAGAGTGGCCAGCTGCGCACGGACGTCGCGCGCATCCAGGCGCTCATGGAGGAGTACGGCAGCGAGCGCGTGCTCGCTGTGATGACGACCACGAGCTGCTTCGCGCCGCGCGGCTTTGACCGCCTCGTCGAGGTCGCGACGCTCTGCCGGGACTTTGACATTGCGCATGTGGTCAACAACGCCTACGGCGTGCAGTTGTCCAAGTGTATGCACGTTGTGAACGAGGCCACGCGCGTCGCGCGCGTCGACGCGGTCGTGCAGAGCCTGGACAAGAACTTCCTCATGCCTGTCGGCGGCGCGATCGTGAGCTCGGCCCACGACGATATGGTCGCGCGCGTCTCGCAGGTGTACCCGGGCCGCGCGAGCAATTCGCCGACCGTCGACTTCTTCATCACGATGCTCCAGATGGGTCGCCTGGGGTACAAGACGCTGGTCCGCGAGCGCAAGGAGCTGGCGCAGTACCTCAAGCAGCAGCTGCAGCTCGTCGCGAGTGAGTGTGGTGAGCGCGTCATCGAGTCCCCGCAGAACGAGGTGAGTTTGTCCGGCGAGGGTCGGTCGATGATACCAACAATGTCAGCGATTTGAGACTGTCGTGGGTTGAATATGTCACGTAGATCTCGTTTGCGATGACCCTGACAACGTTTGTCCCCGACGGGGCTGACGCCGCGACGCGCGCGCGCGAGCTCACGTTCTTCGGTGCGATGCTGTTCGCGCGCGGCGTGTCGGGCACGCGCGTGGTCTCGGGGCTGGACACTAAGACCATCGGCGGCATTACGTTCCAGTCGTACGGCGCGCACTACGACCAATACCCTCATCCGTACCTGACGTTCGCGTGCGCTGTCGGCATGACGCGTGACGAGATAGATCAGCTCACCAAGAAGCTTCGCAAGACCATCGCCGAGTGGCGCAAGCAGCACTCGCACTGAGTGCACGCCACACACATGAAATCAAACACAATCTATTCCCGTTAGCACTGGACACAACGGCCTTCGCACCCGATTGCACCCATTCATCGCAGGATCGCGAGCTTCTTCAGCAAGGAGACGGACGGTTGAGCGTGTGAGCGGGCGTGACTGAGTGCGGCTACCTATTCGACTTTCCGCACCCGTTCTGTCTACTGTTTCTTGGTGGCACCGTTGGCCGTCTTCGCTGTCTTCTTCTTCTTGCCACCAGCTGCCTCCTCCTTGATCGCAAACTCCTGAATAAGTTCCTGCGCGATAGCATCGGCAGCCGCCGCTGCGTCAACCTCTCGTCGGCCCTTGGCGCCATCCACCGCGCGCTCCGTGAAACGCGCCATGAACTTGGCAGATTCCTGCACACGCGGGTCTTCGTCACCAAACGCCTCCTGAAGCAGACCAAACACGCGCTTCTCGTAGATCAGCGCGTCGCGGAAGCTGCCAGCGAGCGCACATGCGAGCGCCATTTGGTGAAGTGTGTTGGCGGCCTGCACGCGGTCGAACTCGCCACGCTGCAGTGACTCGCGGTAGCACAGCAGCGCGAGCGTCACCTGGCCGACATCCTGGCACATAGAACCCATGCGCAAGTACGACGTCGACACCTCAGGGTAGTGCGGGCCAGCGCAGAGCTCGAGCAAATAGATCGCGCGACGTAAGTGCGCCACAGCAAGATCGGTCTGCGAGTTGGTGTGAAGGAAGAGGGCGAGGTTAGCGTGTGCGAACGCCGTGTCGTGGTAATCAAGGCCCTGCAGCTGGGTGTACAGTGCGAGCGCCCGCTGCTGCTGAACGATCGCACCGGCCACATCACCGGCGTGATACAACACGGTCGCAAGCGACGAGCTGCACAGCGCGGCGTCCTCGTGAGCACCGCCCACAACCTGGTACAAAAGCGAGGATGCCTCCTGGAGCAGATCGTACGAGCTCGCAAGGGCACCGCTGCTCAGGTGCAGGCGGCCACGGTCAAGAAGCTGCTTCGCATGTGCGAGCGGGTGGTCAGGCAACGAGTGCTTGACAACTGGCACCACACCCGTGATATCGTCAAGCTTGAACGGAGCCACGGACGCGAAGTCATACGTCTTGCTGGCGACGCGCAGGCCGAGGCGCTGAGAGAGGCGGCGCAGTAGCACGTTCTTGTGTACACGCTTGAACTTGGCAGTGGCGCTCTCATCGTCGTCGTCTTCCGAGGCGACGTCCGTGTACGGGTGCCACAAAGCGAGGGAGTAGCCGAAACGCTGCTGGATCTGGGTCGTGATACGCTCCCACACAGAGGCGCCGTCCAGCCCGTTAGCTTCACCGTTGCTCGGAGCGGTTGCAGTCGCAAACGACTTGGACGCCTTCTTCTTGTTCTTCTTGGCCGTCTTCTTGTTGGGGTTCGTGTCGCTCAAACCAGCCGTCTTGGCAACGGCGGCGGCCGAGATTTCCTCCGCAGCATCGACTTCTTCCCACCCACCAAAAATCGCGTTCAACAGCTGCACAATAGCATCACCAGGAGCAGCGCGCACAGCCGCATCAGCGTTGAGCACGTCCGCAACAATGTGCTTCACCGCACGCGCGATCATCTCGACCTCCAGCAGTTCCAAAATGTACTTGGAGATGCCACCGACGGTCTCGAGCTTTTTGACGAGCGACGCTAGGCGACCCAAGTAGCGCATGTTGATACCGCACGAGTGCATGACGTTGCTGAGAGCATGTCCATCGGCAGGCGAAATCGCACCACGACGGATGTCGGATACAAAAGCGGGGATCACAACCTTCTGCAGGTAGTCTGCGGCATCACGCGCAGCATCTTCGTCCGCCTTGGCTTCATCGGCATCGGTCGAGGCACCATACTTCATGAAGACGTTCGGGTTCAGGCACACAGGAGCGACTGCTTCCTCAGCCTCTTCAGCATCTTCAGCCTTTTCCGCGCCTTCCTCACCATTCTCAGAGCCCTGGGCACCTTCGTTCTCCGATTTCGCCTTAGCGCGCTCCTCGCGTTGCGCTTTGCGAATCTGGTTCTGCTTCCACAGAGAGTAGAGGTTGACGAGCTCGGGACGAAGAACGGCGACATAACCCTCGTCCTGGCGGTTGAAGCGGAGGCCAGTGCCATTCGCGATCGCATCCTGCTCTGGGGTAGCCTGCGGGTCACGTTCGGCGTAGTAGGTCGCGTCCTTGGGCGTAATGCGAACCAGGTCCAACACGTACATGCGGCCATCCGCTCCGAGAATACCCTTCGCTTCCACAGGAGCACACAGCTTGACAACAGACGTGGTAGCTTCGCCTCCGCTAGCACCTTCGCCTTCCTGCACCTCTTCCTCTTCGTCCTTGCCCAGCGGCAGGATGTTGCGTTCCGCGATATGCAGCTTCTCGGCGGCCTGCTGCATGAGCTGATGCATCTTGTCGTTTGACGCAATGGTCTTGCCACCATCAACCGAGCCGTACACAAGCTTTGAAGACGCTTCACCCTGCAGGATTCCGGGAATCACGCTCTGCGCGATCACACGCACACCTAAGTAGTCGACAACAGTTGTCGCCAGCGTGTGCAGGCCAGGGATGTCAGCAGCGTTGAAGGCCTTGACTCCCTGCAAATCGCGGTTCGCCGAGGAGAAGGCCGCCTCTTCGCCCGTGATATCCTTCGCGGCGGGCTTGCCGTCAATCGAGAGGGAAAAGAAGATGTTGTTGAACACGTACACGTGCGCGTTGGTCTCGTCCATCGGGTTGATCGGAGGGATGTGACCCTCCACAATCGCAACAGCACCCTGCGTCGCCGCCTCCACGAACTCGTTGACAATCTTGTACATGACGCGGCTGCGCACGACTTGGTCACGCAGCGACTCCGCGGGCAGCTCACGGCAGCACTGGTACTCTTCGTTCCAGTCGCGCAGAACACCGCGCTCATCCACGCCAAACGTGGAGCAAAGCTCATCCTCGGCACGGTTCAGGTTGTACTCGTGCTTGTTCACCGAGGGAGTCGTGGGCGTGTTCCACGGAAGCTTGCCGCCGATCTGGTTGCCTGCCGCAACCATCCACTCAATCGACACGGGGCCCTGCTTGGCCAGTGCCGCAGCCTTAGTGAGCAGCGAATCATACGCGGTCTTGAACTTGTTGGAGGCCTTGTTCAGCACGTCGAGCAGCAAGTGCTCCGTTGACGCATCCGCGCGCGGCTGCGGGTCAAACTTGGCGGTTGTGGAGCGGTTCACGAAGAAGCCGTTGACGTGGGCCGTCACGTTGTAGACAGCGTTATCTTCCGTCGTGACTTCCAAGTAGAGCAGGTCGCCAGCGAGCTTGCGCGGACCCGGAGGCGGGTTGTAGCCAGAGAAGACGATGCTCTTAACGCACTGCGGCAGCTTGGCCGATTCCAGCGAGAACTCAGCGCCACTCTCGTCGCCGCTGCTGACTTCGTTCGGCGAGGACACCGATGGGGGCGTCTTCGCACCGCCCTTCTTGTTCTTGCCCTTGCCTTTCTTGGAGGAAGATGCGTTCTTGATGTTCTTTGGCGCGTCCTCGGACTCACGCTTGGACGGCGTCGGCACGAGCGGCATCGCGTAGAACTCACCCAGATCCGCGACGACGGGCACCTTGACGCCCTCGAGCTTTTCGTGGATCTCCTGCAGCTTCTTGAGCTGCTTCTCCGTGAGCTCCTTCTGGGCCTTCTCATCGAGCTCGCCGTTTTCGCTGGCAAGTGTGGCGGCCTTGTCGGCCTCGGCCTGCGCGAGCTTTTCCGCCGTGGCCGCCGCGTCGGCCGCGTCGCCCTGCGGGATCGGCGGGTTCATGAGCACGTCGCGGAAGCGGCGCACGTGGGCGCGCACCTTGCGCGCGTCGTACTTTTCCAGCACCATGCGCAGCGTCGCGCCGTCGGTCACGGCCTCGTACTCGCCGAGCTCGACAAAGTCGTTGAGCGGCACCCAGTGGTCGGCGGCCTCGGCCGACGGCGCCTCGAGCCGGTAGCACGTGTAGCACGCGAGCGCCGGGTACTCGGCCAGCATCTGGCGCAGCGAGAGCACCGTGTCGGCGGCGCTGACGCCGTCGAGGCGCACGGGCGCGAGCGCCGCGGCCGGCGGCTGCACGAACACGCCGAAGGACGCGTCCTCGAGCGGCGCCACGTCCGCGGGCGCGTCCACAGCGGCGGCGACCGTCGGGGAGAAAGGAGTCGCTTCGCCCATGGAGAGAGGAGAGGGGGAGGGGACGAGGGAGGACGAGGGGGGCTCGCTCGAAAATGCGGAATGCGGCAACCGCAGTTCATGGAGCGAACGATTGCGCTCCACAGGAAACGTGGGGAAACCGGAGTGATGGTCGAGTCCGATCACCCAAACACCCAGCACGACCGGGGCTGTTATCGGACCAGTACGATTGAGGCTATCGAATGCCCTATGATGAACATTTGTTTGTGAATTCGTATGCCTTAGTGTGGTCGAATAGCTTGCTTGGAGTTGCATTTCACGGTGCAGTTGTTTATGTGGTGGTGGGCCAAACAGCCTGTGCCATGATGCAGGTGGCCTCAGCGGATGGACATCCGTTTATAGAGGCTATGCGCTTATGCAACGTTGAAGTGACCAGCGATCGTGAGCCGCACGATCCGGTCGGCCAAATCGCCCATCATCAACTGTTTGGGCGGAGGAATCCCCACTCGGGCCGGCTCCAGCTCTTTGTGGACACGCCGCTGGATCTCTTCTGTTGCTGTGAAGAGTATTAGAGGTAGTGTAGACAGAGCATACTGAGATACTCCATCGCAGGACGAGCGACCCAGTCGAGCGCAGTGTTCACTCATGCGTCTCCCATGACCACCAGAAGAATCGTCGACGAAGCCGCGTCAACCAAACGACGGCGGGCATCGAAGGCCAAACCTCTATTCCATGATACAAATCTACAAACGTATCGGATTCTAATACCTGTATAAATGCATCTCCACCAGAATGTCGCACGAAGGTCGCGCATATCCTGCATGTCATCCATTATCATCTCCATTTCTCCCTCCGGTGGCGCTCGTAATGCTGCGGCGCCTCCACTCGCTGCGCGCGCACCTCGCTCCTCCGCCCTGCTCCTCTGCGCTGAGCCAGCGCCTCACGGCCGTCATGTCCACCAGCGTGTCCCCCGGCAGCGACGAGCGCGCACGCGCCGACGCCGCCGCCGCGGCCGCGACCAAAGACACGGGCGCGCCCACGATCTTCGACAAGATCCTCGACCGCTCGATCCCGGCCAAGATCATCTACGAGGACGACCAGTGCCTCGCGTTCCACGACGTGAACCCGCAGGCGCCCGTCCACTTCCTCGTGATCCCCAAGCACCGCGACGGGCTCACGCAGCTCTCGCGCGCCGAGCCGCGCCACAAACAAGTGCTGGGCCACCTGCTCTTCGTCGCGCAGGACCTCGCGGCGCAGCAGAAGCTCGACAACGGCTTCCGCGTCGTGATCAACGACGGCCGCGACGGCTGCCAGTCGGTCTTCCACCTGCACCTCCACGTGCTCGGTGGCCGCACGCTCGGCTGGCCGCCCGGATAAACGGCAAGACGTGGGCTGTCGTCCATATTTGGGGGGGTTCTCTAGGGACCAGTTTCCAACTAACCACAATGGACAACGCGGATGTGTGCGTGTGATGATACTGTTGGCGTTTCTATTGGCGGCCGCTTACCCGCGGCCCTCGATCTCCTTGAAGAACTGCGTGACGAACTGCTCCATGAACACGTGGCGTTCCTGGGCGATGCGCTTACCCGCGCGGGTCTTCATCATGTCCTTGAGCTTGAAGAGCTTTTCGTAAAAGTGGTTGATCGTCGGCGCCTGCCGGCTCTTGTCCTTGTACTGCGCCTGGCTCACCTCGGTCTCGAGCGGTGCCTCCGGGTCGTACAGCGCGCGCTTCTTGTGGCCGCCGTACGTGAAGCAGCGCGCGATGCCCACGGCGCCGATCGCGTCCAGCCGGTCGGCGTCCTGCACGCAGCCGAACTCGACCGACCACTCACGCGCCGCGCCGCCGGCGCCGCCGAGCTCCTCCTTGAAGCCCATGTGGTCGATGATGTCCATCACGCGCGCAACCTTGTCGTCGGCCACGTGCTGCGAGCGCAGAAAGGTCTCGGCGCGCTTGGTCGCGACCTCGCCGGTCTGGTACTTCCAGTCGTCAATGTCGTGGAGCAGCGCCGCGAGGTCCACGATCTCGAGCGACTCGTCACTCACGTTCTGCGCAAACGGAGGTAGCCTCAGTCAGTACGGTCCGAACCTCACGGCATTTATCGAGCATTCACATACCTCTTCCTGGGCGAGCGCGCGCGCGAGGGTCCACACGCGCTCGATGTGGCGCCAGTCGTGGGACGCGTCGTTGTGCTGCAGCTGGCCCTTGACAAAGTCGGCGGTCTGCTGCACGAGCGGCGAGAGCTCCGCGGTGCTCGTGGCGATCGAGAACGAGGTGGGCGGGGCCATCTTGGTGGTGGAGCGAAGCGCTGGGAGAAGCGACTGTTGGAGAATGAGAGGGAACGAGAGAGTGAGATGCTGTCGCGCGCGCTTGAGGAGAGTCAAGATGGAGACCGCCCGACGCTTCCGCCACCACTGGACATGGTCCGGCAGCTGGCGCGGCGCCGTCACGCGCGGGTCACATTCGCATTGCTTACCGCGCCACTCGACGCGCCAGACGCGCAAAATGCGCGCGAAAACGAAACCACATGCGAGCTGGATCTGAGACCGTCAGATCTGATGAGATCTGCGACAGTGTGCTTCCTGGAGCTGGACATCGAATGGGTAGCAAACAAGCATTGCGAGGAGACGGGTGGTGGGTCATTTTATTCTTCATCGTCATCCTCGTCATCATCATCACCATCGTCGTCACTATCCTCCTCCTCGTCATCGTCGTCTCCGTCCTCGACCTCCTCGCCAGCGACTAGCACAGCGAGGCTCTCTTTGTGGAACTCGACCTGGAAGCTCGAGGCCGCCGGCGTCTTGCGGACGACGTCCTGCATCGCTTTCATCGGCACGGGCAGCGTCAACGCCATCTTGCGGTTCGCCTCCACAAACGACAGCTCGAGCATCGTGGTCTCGTCCTTGTCCGCCTCGACCACTTGGATCTCATCTTCGGGCTTCTGCTTCGTCTCGGCCTGCTCTAACTCAAACTTGATTCCGCTCTTCTTGGGACACGCGAGCTTCGCGAGGTTTTCCTCCGGGAACGGGTCGCTGTCAATCGGCTTGTGGTTGAGCCACACGTTCACGAGAAATGTCACGCGGCGTCCATTCTGGATCGCCTGAGCGTCCAGTTTGCGCTTCTCTCCGGCCGAGGGCGCACTCTCCTCCGTTAGTCCCGTGAACACGGTCGCCAGATCGCCCGGCGCGCCGTGGAGCAGGCGTCCGTCAAAACTGATGTGCTTGCCCAGCACGGGCCGCGAGACGTATCCGGTCGCGATCTCGCCGGCGCCGCAGTCGTCGCTGCCCGTCTGGACGGGGCTCACCTTGTCCAGCACGATCGTCGGGCCGCCAATGTCGCTCAGGTACGTGACCGTGCCCACGTGTGGGTGCAAGTTGACGCGGTACTGGTCCTCAAGCCCATAGTCGCGGTCCCAGTGGAACGCCACGTCGTCGTTGGCCTCGCCGGCGTCCAGCACGAGCGTCCACCACTCGGCGCCCGACTTGTCCGCGTTGTACTCCTTGACGTCGCGCGTGTGGAAGTCAAAGACCTCGCGGGCCATGCGCTCGAGCACGCAGCGCGGCTCCATGGTCGCCGGCAGGAAAAACGTCGTGCCCGTGCTGTACTCGGCGTTCTCGATCTCGCGCGCCGTGAACGCCGTCTCGCAGTCCTGCACGAGCTCCACGTAGCTCTTGTCGTCGGGC
>JAMFLL010002167.1:0-10988 GCA_027475725.1 Pythium rhizo-oryzae | reverse complement strand
CACGACCTTGCCGGGCGTGCGCGCGAACGCGTCCCAGATGCAGTCGCTGCGGCCGCCTTCGTTGGTCGCGCCCTCGATCTGGTACGACGCCGTGGCCGTACCCCAGATGAAGCCGTCGGGGAAGCGCAGCGACTCGGACATGGCGGTCTCAGTTGGCGGGTCTTGCTTGGTCTTGGTGGTCTTGTCGTCGCTAGGAAGCGAATTGGAGAATGGGAAAACGCTCACGCGGATCACCGCCGCGTGGGGGAGGCGACAAAGAGAGGGGGACGAGCGACGCGGCCGCGCGGGCGGCGGTGGCGCCCTCGGTACACACAAAAGGCGTTCGTCCCACGCGAGGGGGATCCGTGGGTCAATCCGTTGTTGAAGAAATCCACCACGCGCGGACGACACGCCGTGTTGGTAACGGATGCGGTTCGTAACTGGCTAGCGCCACCGACTGTGATTCGTTTGGATTGGTCCAGCCCGCCACGGAGATGCAGCTCACGAGTTTGAAAATTTCGCGGCGCTGCGTGTGCATAATCCCGGCGCCGCCGCGCGACGTGCATGACGCCTGAGGAGATGGTCGCTGGCCGCCGCGTCGCGTGTGCACTCGTGCTGTTGGTGGTGGGGGCGGCCATGGGGCTGCTTGGTCCGGTTCCGAAGCGCGGAGTGACGTAACGCTCCCTACAGTGCACCATGGAGCCAAACCGGCCGGTCGCGAAATTTTCGCGGCGCACGTGTCGGCGGTCGGCGGTCGTGCCAGCGTCACGGAGGGATCAGGATCTCGCTCGCGCAGGTGTCACAGAGATCGCCTCCGTGGGATTTGCTGGGTGGATCGATCGCCCGGACCGTATGCGTGGAGTACGGTATCGTACCAGTACCGTAACACTGCTTGCGGTTCGTTCCAACAACGCGCTGGGGCTCTGATATGGCGGCAGGCACATCGCGTCGCGGGACTGAACGGCGGGTCGTCTACACTGTGCCCGCAGCGCGCGCCCATGCCGCAGGAATTGATATGCCGATGGGCTGGTGCTTCCCACCGACGAATGGAGTCGTTCGCACAAGGGTGCGGTTGGAAGCTCCAACATGGAACATGCTGGTGTACGGTACCGTACGTGCGGTGAAGATGTCCTTCCGTCGCTCACCTAATCGAGCGACGTCAGCGATGAGGAGAGGACGAAAGAACGAGAACACGCCACGCGTTCTCCAGCCCGCTGCAGCAAATCCCGCCTGCCGTGCCCAGCGCGAGAACAATGATGGGCAAAGTGAGCCCAACTTCAAAAATCCCAATTGGTGACGAAAAAAGGTTCCCTCCACCAAGTGGCGTTGCACACACTTCCCAACAGAGCCAGACCAAGCTAATCATACTCCGATTGCTTCAAATTAGTCCTTAGAAACCACTATGCGTTAGAAACGTTCCTGAGGTCATGGCTATCGGTGTGAGGTTCTTAACCTCCATCGGTGCGGTTCTATCCACACACGACCTGGAAAATCCAAACCCGATTCGAGTGGTGATCAAACCGGAGGAACTGCTTCTCGCCATGATGCGCCGCGCCTCGATGCTCCGCTCGCTCGCGCGCCAGGCGCAGACGCAGCAGCCGCGCGTGCAGCGCGCGTCCACCGCGCTCGTCGCGACCCGCCCGGCCAACTGCCGCTCGCTCACGACCACGCGCGCGCGCCTCGCAGCCGAGAAGGTAAAGTCGACGGTCTCAGGATGAAGGATTCCACTTTCGCTGTTCTCACCGCGGTGTTGCTTCTGCTATTCGTATGACACGCACAGCCGCCGGCCGGTGAGGCTGGCGAGGCCGGCCGCCCGCAGGACGCGCTCGTGCTGACGCCGTACGAGAAGGTCACGGCGACCGCGCAGGGCGGCTTCTGGATCGGCCTGCTCGGTCTCGGCGCCGTCGGCATGTACTTTGTGATCAAGGAGTTGATGCCCAAGTACGTTTCACCCACGCACGCAGAAGACACGGAAGGTCTCTGGTGATGTGGTTTGTGCTAACCGCATGGTGCAATTTTGTGTAGCCGCATGAGCCCGAACGGCCTCTTCAGCGAGTCGCTCGATATCGTGTCGGAGAACTCGGAGGTCACCTCGCGCCTCGGCACGCCGCTCCACGGCTACGGCCAGGACCGCAACCGCCACCGTGAGGGCCGACGAAACTTTGTCGAGCACGTGAACCTCAAGGACAAGGATGGCAACCCGCGTCTGCGGTGCGTACATAACTCACAGCAAAGTGTCCGGACGGGTAGTAGAAGCTCACACACACTGTTCGCTGGGTCTGTCTCGCAGTGTTAAGTACAACGTTAAGGGTCCGGCCGGCGGCCACGCGCTCGTGTTCGCGGAGGTCAACCACGACATGAAGAAGGGCGAGTACGTCTACCTCATTGTGCAGATCACCAAGACGGGCGAGGTCATCAAGATCATCGACAACCGACAGATCCTCGCGGCCGAGTCCAAGGAGGAGCAGGACGCGCTCCGCCAGCTGCTCGGCGGCAAGTAGACACCTTGACCTCGCCTTTTAGTCGTGCCGTGCTCTGGTCGGGACATGTGCCGATCGTGTAAGACGTTTGAAGAAAGAATGACACGGCGATGACAAGTGAAAAAGGATTCATGTTCGTGAAGAGTGTGAAGGGTGTGGGTTGGGTGTTGAGTTCAGTGAAGCGTAGCAGAGCGGGAGATGATGCCGACTACTGCCTTCTTCTCTAATCGTCGTAGAGGAACGCGTTCTGCTGGGCGGCCTTCCGCGACGCGTCGTGGCGCATGTTGAGCGATTTGGCCCGCAAGTCCGAACGGCGACGCACAGTCGAGATCATGCTGACCTTAGCGTTCGCGTTCTCCGAGATGTCGAACACGTCACGCAGCACGGCGTTCTCATGAAGATGTACCTATAGAAATGGACAGAAAGCGGCAAGCAGTCAGCTAACAGTAAAGCGCAGTTCTCGTGAGGCACCCCATCTAGACGGGCTTACCTGGAATCCGGACTGCAAAGCACGTCGGAAAACGTTCGCCTGAAAGAAGCGACTCCACGTGGATAGCGCGAGCGTCTCGTCACCGATCTGAAGCTCCTGGTGGGGACCTTCGCCCGTCTGGAGCGTCTGCAGAACCTCCTTGAGCATCGAGCGCTGCATCTTGCGGTTCTTCTTACCGATGCTCTTGGCCGTCTCGTGCATGTACCGCGCGATCTTAGACTCGAGCCCACCGAGAGGGCTCGTGGTCTCCTCCATCGCGTAGTTCCAAATCCCCTTGCCTACGACGTACTTGTCCTGGACAAGTAGCGCCAACGCCTCGCACGCGGCTGAGCGGATCGCCGGGTTCATGCCTTCGCGCACAAAGCCCGCAAGCGCCTCGACGTGTTCAAAGAGCACACCGTCCTCGTCGCGGATCTTGGGCACAATGATCGACGGGTGGAACCCGCTCACGAGGAACGCCCAGCACTCAATCAGCGCGACCATCAACGGCTCCGGGAACTCGTCTTCGACGTCGCCGCTGTCGTCGGCGTCCTTGGCCGCGACCAGCAGCGCGCCGAGCGCGTCCAGCACGTCCCAGCGCTGCGCGTCCTCGCGGCAGCACACGTAGCTCGCGACACTGAGCGCGTACGCGGCCTCCGTGCGCAGCGCTGGCTCGGTGGATGCGTGGTCATCTGTCAGCACGCGGTGGAGCGGCGCACGCACAGCATCAAAGTACTTTTGCTCGTCCGGGCCTAGCGTGATGGCCAGCACCGCGAGCACGCGCAGAGCCGGTGCGCTCGACTCCTTGCCACGCTTCTTGATTGTCGCGACCGCCTGCGCCGTGAGCGCCTGGAGCGTCGAGGCGCGCAGCCGGTCGCTGTGCATCGCGCGGCCGCAGAGCACGCCCAGCACCTTCTGCAGCGCCTGCACCTTGGCGGCGTCGCGCTTCTCCGCGAGCTGCTCGAGCGCGGCGTCCAGCGCGTCGTGGGCCTCGCCGTCGGCGCCGTCGTCGTCGTACTGGTCCTTGAGCTTGTGCGCGAGCCGCTTGCGCGCCTTCTTGTCGCCCGGTGCCGGCTGCTGCCACTCGGCGAAGCCCTCGAGGTCCGAGTCGGCGGCGCCGTCGCCCTTGTTCGAGACCACGCTGAGCCCGTCGTCGCCGTCGTGCGACAGCGCGTGCCGCAGCAGGCGCTTGCCCTCCTGTAGCACGGAGATTCCCGTCATTAAGAGGCGGTTCGTTGGATCTCACGATGGGGGAAAAGATCCAACGCCAACGAACGCACCTCGGAGAGCCGGCGCCGCGCGTGCGGGGGCAGCGCCTTGGCGCGGTGGTGCGCGCCGCGCGCCATGGGGGGCCGAGGAGGAGGAGGAGGAGGAGGAGGGGAGGAGGGGGCGGGAGGAAGCGGAGCAAGCGTCCCGTGGCGATGTGTCCCCCCGGCGTGCTGTGTTGGTTCGGTGGTTTGGGGATTGTTGGTTTTCTCGCGTGTTGAAGCTACCGTACCGAGCAGAAAGAAAAGCCGCCTCGCGCCCAACGTTTCTATATCCCACAAAGCGCTTTTCTATCCAGCCCCAGTGTCGCATACCGGAAATTCCGTCGAGTGGGCCACGCGACTTCAACACCACCAACCAGAAAAAAGCGTGTCGGTGGGGATTTCCCCATGAGGCTCTTTGCGGCCAGCTCGCTCCCTGCGACTGCGCCGCCGCCCACGCGGACGGCCGGGAGGTGTGCTGACCCCACACAAGCAGTCGCCGTCGCGGTCTGCCCGCGCATCGCTTCGTGGGATGGAAACGGCGCTGGGTCCTGCGTTGGCGAGTGCTCTCTCAGCATGTCGGAGATGAGGCGGGCGCGTACTGTACCGGTGCTCTCACGGCACACCGAAGATAAAGCGGAGGCGCCGGGCGTGGTTGTCGGCCGTGCCGATGGTTGTGGAGTGTTGGGGGCACGGATACAGCGCCGAGGGAGTGCATAGTCGCGGGCGAGAGGTGGCATACAAAACCCAAGTCTAATCGTAGGAGGTCCACGCATCAAACGCGCCACGATACATCCATTTACGTTACGTTTTGAGTTTCGGCTCGATTGCTGGTCGCTCATTAGGGTAGCACCGCGTTCTTTTTGGCTACTTCGCTGAAAAAGTGCGCCGACTTCTTGGGCACGCGCTCCTGCGTCTCGTAGTCCACATAGAGAAGCCCGAAGCGCTTCGAGTAGCCAAACGCCCACTCGTAGTTGTCCATCAGCGACCATGCGTAGTACGCCTTGACGTCCACGCCCTGCTCGATGGCGCGGTGCATGGCCGTGAGGTAGCGTCGGAAATAGTCCACACGGAAGTCGTCGTTGAGCGCCTCGTCGCGCGTCGCATCCGGGCACGCGCAGCCGTTCTCGGTCACGTAGATCCCGCCGGGCGGCGCGTACCGCTTGTGGATCCAGAGCAGCAGCTTCTCGAAGCCCTCGGGCACGACCGCCCAGCCCATGTCGGTCAACGTCCACGACTCATCGAGCGACACATCGACGCCGGCGTCGTCGTCAATCGTGCCGACCCCGTCGGCAGGCGGATCCTTGAGAAATGCCTCGGACGACGCGACCAGCCGCGTGCTGTAGGAGTTGAGTCCAAGAAAGTCGCTGCTGTTGAGGAGCAGCTTCTTTTCGGCGTCTGTGAATTTGGGGAGTCGGTCGCCAGCGCGTTCGCGCATGACCGCGGGGTAGTCTCCCTTGTAGATCGGGTCGGCGAACCACCCGAAGAAGTACTGCAGCGAGCGCTCGGCGGCCTCTTCGTTCCGCTGCAGCTCGAGAGGGTCCTCACTCGGCTTGGGCTCGCTCCAGTCGCAGTTGAGCGTGATGCCGATCTTGCCGCGCTGGATGGGCTTGAACTCGCGCCGGTAGAGGTCCACGGCCTTCGCATGCGCGAGCAACAAGTTGTGACCGGCCACATAGGCCTCAGTCTGGCTGTTCTTACGGCGCCCAGGCGCGTGGACGCCCCAGCCGTGGCCCAGCAGCGCTGAACACCACGGCTCGTTGAGCGTGAGCCACGTCTTGACGCGCGGCCCGAAGTACTCGAAGCACACGCGCGCGTACCGCACAAACGCCTCCTGCACGATCTCGCCGCCGAGCCAACCGTCGTACTCGACCTGCAGCGCCAGCGGCAGGTCCCAGTGGTACAGCGTGACCATGGGCTCGATGCCGTTCTCCAGCAGCTCCGTGATGAGCTCGTTATAGTGGCGGATGGCCTCGTGGTTCACAGGGCCCGTGCCGCCAGGGATGATGCGCGGCCACGCGATCGAGAAGCGGTAGTGCTTGAGCCCGAGCCGCTTCATGTGCTGGATGTCCTCTTTGTACCGGTGGTAGTGGTCGCACGCGACCTCGCCCGTCGCGCCGCCGAGCGTCTTGCCGGGCGTGCGCGCGAACGCGTCCCAGATGGACTCGCTGCGCCCGCCCTCGTCGACGGCGCCCTCGATCTGGTACGCCGCCGTGGCCGTGCCCCAGATGAAGCCCTGCGGGAAGCGCAGCGCGTCGGCCATTTTGTGTGCGAGGACAGTTCACCGAGTTGGGTGGATTTGCGGAATGCCGGAAGTGGTGGGGGCATCGAGGGGGTGGAATGGCGGTCACATAGCGAGGAACCGACGAGGTTGAAGATGAGCCGTTGGTGGCGGAGCGTGTTCGATGGCTGCTGTCACGATTCTGTGACATTAGATTGCATTGATTGGTCGAAACACAGCAGTTGGTGGCGGGAGCGACCGCCCATCCTCGCTGGTCAGGCCACCCCATCACGGCGGAAAAGAATGGCATGTCGCCACCACCATCCGCCAGCGTCGGTGCCATCATGGCGCCACGCCCACTCGCTCCAGGCAGCCCTGGGCGACGTGTCGACTGTCTTTCCTGTTGAATACTCCATGCTCCGGTTGGTCGCTCGTGTTCTCGTGCTCCGATGAGGACCATGCCATGCCATGGTATACCGAGGTCTCCCAGGATGGCGAGGGGGAACCTCGCACTCGCCTGTCGTTCCTTTCCGTCGCACCCCCACTTCCGGTGCTTGTGTTCTGAGTGGGAACATCCACTTCCGTCGCACCGCAGAGGCTTACGCAGCCAGCGCATCCCTCCACGCTGAACCGCGCGCCGTCGTTTGGGTGAAGCAACTGCGTTCTCTTTCGATGGAAGCATCCACTCTACTGGAGGAATCGAACCCTCCACTTCGAGGGCCCTCAGAATGGATGAGCCAGTGGACTTCCATCCACCGTGGAGACCGCAAACGCGACCAGCTCCAACTGTAACAAGCGAACCCATATCATAAATCAAAGGGGATCTTGGACGCATGCAGCCCCGAGCCATCCTGCTGGGGAAGAAAAGACAAAACGAGAAAACCAACATCAAAGCCCGACTAACTAGTGGCTCTCGAACCACACCACGCGGCTGCTGTGGCTGGTCGCAAAGTCGCAAATCAGCCGCGCGACGTCCGGGCCAAGGCGGCCCATCGCGCTGCCCTTGCGAGAGCGCAGTCCTCGCGCGTCGCGGGCGTCGTTCTCGATGGCCTTGCGCTTGATCACACTCGCGAAAGCGCGCCGCGCGCGGGGGCCAAGTGCGTGCTGGGCGGTGTCGAATCGGCCTTCCGAGATACCGAGCTGGGTGCGGCATCTGACGCGCTTGGAGGTGAAGGGTTCTTCGCTGTAGTCCCAACCACGACGCCAGACGAAGCGCTCTACCGGGTGCGCCTCTTGGAAGATCTGCCGCACAATGGGAAGAAGGCGCGAGCGAGAGCCCATCGTCTCGAGCGTCAGCTCCGACAGGTTCTGAAGAATTCCATCCCAGGCCGCTGGCGACGGCGGTAGAAGCGTGCCGCGTTCCTCGTACATCACCATCCGGAGGCTCGTTAGCCTGTGCTCCCACATCATGTCGTCATCCCCGGGCGTGTCTTCCGTCCACGTATGGAACAACTCGCCGTTGTGTCGGACGCTGAGATCCTTGACCATGAAGCAATCCTTTACCACCTCGAACAACTCGGTAGCCGTCAGACTCTTCCACGCAGAAATGTCGAGGATGCTCAGCGTGTGCACCAGCGGGTGCACCACCTTGAGCGTCATCTCCGGGTTAGCTTGGAGCCGACCGAGTCTCAGTCCAGAAATCTGGGAGTAGTCGGCCCAGCGGTAACAAATCTCCGTGATGTGGGACTTGGCGACCCACCCCACACCTCTCGCGGGCACAATGACGCACACGGCTGGCGGGAGATCCTTCTTCTCATTCGCGTCGAATTTGATCACCGCCGTGAGTTTAATATCGTGTCTGAACTTGCACACGAGGTCCCCAGTGAGCGATGCATCTTCGAAGCATCGCGCGCCTTTGCTCACAGTGACGAAGGAGTACACGCCCTTCGGCCAATCGAAATCGTCCTCCTCTGGCAAACTATCGTCGTCCTCGTCGTGTACCAGCCGATAGAGCTCGCGCTGTGCAGCGAGCCCGCCTTGCATAGCGCTGGCGCCAGGCTCGGACACGTCCAACAACTCCAAGTTGACATGCAGCACGGAGGTGAAGAGCCATGGGTGGTACAGTGCGTATGCGAGCCAAATCCAGGCGTGCCGGTTCATAGACTCTCCTCTTTCAAGAAATCTGTTTCGATTGCCGCACACGCGGAGCGTCCTCACAGCGGTAATCGGGATCGCCGAGAACACTAGCTCCACATGCCACTCTTCCGCTTCATGCAGCAGGAACTCCAGCGTGTCGACTCGTCCAGTTCCTTCGCGGCGATCGCGACTCACAGCGTGCATGAAGTCGGTTAGCGCCTCGGAGCCCATGAGCTCGGCGTTCGGCGAGATACTCACGTGAGGAATCATAACATTGCACGAGCGAATGATATCGGTAAGCTCGCTCAGCGAGTCTTCGTCAGCGATGGCATATCGGTCGCACAGACTCAGCTCGGTGAACTTGGCGAGAGGGAACCGACTTTGCCCGATCAGCCGCCACGGATGCTTGTCTTCTTTTCTAGCGAGCGTGTCGGTCTCGATGTCTGCAATGAGTGCGCTGAGTGTGTCGGCGACGTCTTCGAGTCGGTAGGTTGAGCCCAGGTGGACGCCGATCTCAACAGGAGTCTTACAGATGCGGTCAAAGACAATGAACGGGTTTAGCTTCGCCGCGTAATGCTGGACTGTCGAGCTCTCAAAGGCATTGATGCGGCCAATGAATGTTTCCACGACATTCTTGATCCATTCGTCGCCCGTCTCGATGACCAGATCGTTCTCTTCGATCATGTACCCGTCCCAAAAGCCGCCAAAGTACAAGGAGAACGGTACATGTAGTCGAAAACGCGGGAACGACGTCTCCTTGAACCACGCCGGAAAGAACTTGTACGAGTCGTTGATCTGCGGCGTCGGGCCCCACCAGTCACGCTCGTCCTCCGCCTCGTCCATGTCCTCCTCGTCCATGCTGTCGAAGTCCACCCATCCCTCGCGCCGCTTCTTCCTGCCGACATGCTCGATCAGCTTCTTCCAGAAGACTTCGTTCTCGTGGCCTTGGAACCCGCGACAGCACGCCAGCATGTGCCAGACGAGGCACGCGGTCCTCGCCTTCACCACCCAGTCGAGCGAGCGCTGCAGCGGCGGCGCGGGCATCTGCTCGGGCAGCGGCACGGCGATCTCGATCCACTCGTAGCTGCGCGTGGTCTCCAGGTCGCGCTCCACCGCGACGAGCCGCACGCGGCCCTCGAGCGGCGCGCTCACGGCCAGCGCGATCTCCCACGCGAGCTTCTCCGTCAGCGCCACGCGCGCGCGCTTGGCCTGCCGCTTGTTTATCGCGAGTTTCCGTTGATGGCGTCGGCGTCGTGTGGCGAAGTGGATCTTTGGATGCGGTGTTTTTTGGCGCCAAAACCACAAGGGAAACCAGGACGGTCTACATATCGGTTGATACCGGTATTCGGAGCTCTGGATACCGGTTCGGTATTCTGAAGGAGGAAGTGTAGCCATGCAGCACTTGCAGCATGGGTCCACAGGCCACGACGATGCTGTTGGTGCGCGAAGGCGACGACGAAGGCGAAGGCCATCTCAACTGCCTTGATGACCAATCGTTGGCGGCACTGAAGAGACTTCTTGCAAAGACGAAGACGAAGACGGATGCGACCACCAGAACGGCGACCAAGACAACCGCGATCAACACGGATGCGACCAGCATGGCGGCGTGAGTCAAGCAAAGCAGCGCCGCTGGATGAAACGGGCTATCCACGCTGTTGTCAAGAGCAAGATCACGACCAAGACCCAGTCGCTCGGAACACGAACGCACAGGATCAGACGCGGTACGTGGTCGATGCTGCGTACCTTGAAGTAGCCGATAGCCGACACACTGGCATTGCGCACTAAAAGCCAATCCATTCATGGTGGTACTAACTAGATGAACAGTATAGATCGATAAATAGCTACTAGAAGCGAGACTCTCTTCTACCTAGTCGTGGATCCTGCAGGAAACTGCAAAGGCCCAGATCGTGCTTGATCGGCGTGCCCGTTGTGCGCGTCGTGCTTGATCGTCGAGCGCGTCGAGCGCACCGTGCCTTGCCGCTCACGACGACTTAAACCACGTGACCAGCTTGGCGCGCTGCGACGCCACGGTGGGGTGCGCGGGGTTCACCACGAAGCACGTCTCGTAAGAGTGGTACAGAGACAGCCAGTAGCACACGAGCAGTCTGTACGCGCACCGAGCGTCCCCGTCCGTGGCACGGAGCGCGTCCACCACGAGATCCACGATCGCGAGGGCGTTGGCGGTGGCGATGGCGTTGGCGTCGGTGGTGGCGCCACGGCCAGCGTCCTCGGGCTCGTCCTGGCCAGCTCCGTCTGCGTGCGCGCCGCCGGCGAGCCAGAAGGGGCGGTACTTGTTCGCCTCGTGGAGGTGGCGGACTCCATCCAAGACCATGTCGAGGGAGATCCCGTGCTCCTTCAACACTGCGTGTCTCGTCGTCGCTGCTGCCTGGTAGGCAACCAGGAGCGCGTCGGGCACAGCGGCTTGCGCGTCGGTTGGCTCGGTCGTCGTCGCGGGAATCGGGGCGTGGGGATCCCGTTCCGGCTCGAGGTGGTGGTCGTTCTTGATGTGTGTCTTG
>JAMFLL010002166.1:0-10994 GCA_027475725.1 Pythium rhizo-oryzae | reverse complement strand
GAGCTCTCAACAATGAGACCTCTCTCATATGCTCTGGTCGGAGAGAACACGACCAAGCTAGGACGGCTAGGACGACTCCCAACGGTGTCTTTTTCACTCACCAATTTTCTCATTCGAGCCCATGGTCGACGCACTGGCTGTGCCGAGTGCATGGACCACCATCCTCCGGGACCTCTCCCCACTCACGATTTCTCGCACCTCGACGGATGAACTGATCCGTATTGGTGTGCCTCACGTGGGACCTCGCGTTGTGTGGCTCCACCGAGAATATTTCCCTTATCGAGGAACGTACCCAATCGGAAAGGTCCATGAAGCTCTCGACTTGCTCGCGTTGATCGCGCGCGTGGACGCCGACGCATGGAAGCGAGAAGTGCTGCGTATCTGGCCCACCACGGCCTCACTGTGGTTCCGTCAGACCCAGTTCGCCGAGTCTTTTTTTTTTTTTTTTTTTTTTTTTTTTTTGGCTTAGAGTGATCTCACATTCAACGAATCGATGCAATCCTACTCGTATCGGCCACGTCCTATGTAGGAGTGGTGGCGTATCGCGTTATCCGGTCCTTAGTGGATCGAAGCGCGAGTGGACGTGGTCGCTTTCGGGCGGCGTCATGGTTGGTGGCCATTGTTTGCGTTTGGATAATCTCGTCGATAGAGCTATGGCTCGTTGTCGGTGTGAGGGGGTGTGTCGCATCCTTGTTCCCTTTCTCGGTCAGTGTCTCCGTGATCTGTATGTAGGCTGTGGTTGTCGTGGTGAAGCAGGAGGCCGAGGCCCGCTGATCCATAGCGTAGTTGGCAAGCCAGTCAGCCGCTGTGTTTCCAGTGCGGTAGGTATGGTAGAACTCGTAGTTGTAGAGTCGATCTAACGCCATTACGGAGTTGAATAGATGGTGCCGGAGCTTGAGTTCTCTCGTGGCAACCTGGCCTTTGGCTTGACGGGTAATGAGCATGCTATCACCGATGATCAGGAGCACCGTATTCGAGGGTCCGTAGCGCCGTGCCGCCTCTTGAAGACCTTGTGCGAGGGCGGCATGTTCCGCTTCATTGTTTGTGCTCTGGTCTCCGAGATAGTCCGCTGCCCACCACACGACAGTCCACTCGACTTCTGTCTTGTTGCGCTCCATGAGGAGGCTGCCAGCTCCGCTCACCCCTGGATTTCCTCGCGCTCCACCATCAAAATAAAGCCGGACTTCCCTCTGTGTGGCGTGCTCGGCTGGAGCTGTCAAGGTCAGATTGGTCCGAATCCGCTCGATGGCTTCTCCCAACACGTACGTCTCCGGTCGAGCCCGTTTAGCTGCCGCAAACCCTGCCAGTTGGCGGTCCACTGTCGCCCAGACTTTGGCCACGATCCCTGGGATTGTTTCCGTCACTCCTTGGAAAGCGGCAGCGTTGCGTCGTAGCCAGAGCTGGTGAGGGACCACCGCTTGTACAATCTTCCACGCCCGTACAATAGCTTCGTGTATCACCTCTTGGTCGTCAAACTCGTCGCGAAGGCTTCGTCGAATGTCTCGCGATAGCACCGGTTGCTCTACTCCTAAACTACACCTAAGTAGGTCCTGAGGCTCGTACGCGTCGACTCGCCGAGACCAGCGCATGTGTACTTGGCTCCAAGTATCGCGCGCGGAGACGCACTCCCAGAGGATATGAGTGAGTGACATTTGCTCTGCCGGACACTTGCACCACTCGTGAGGACACGGGAGTCGCTGGCCGGTGTTATCGCGCAAATTGAGTGCTCCCATCACGAGACGATACCGGAACAGCACCTGGTAATCTGTTGCTCCTGCTTCTGGTTGGATAAGCGACCGCACCGATCGCTGGCGGGCCGCCGTCTGGAGCGCTGGATCTCGATCCCTAGCTCGTGCCAGTCGCTGGCGCAACAGGGAAAGTGCTTGTTCTCGGCATCGTCGCACACATGGTGCGTACTCGGTGGCACGTTTCAGCTCACTCCGCGTCGGTGCGGTGCGGTAGCGTGGTTTCGGGGTCTCCATCGTCGGACCGTGCTGGAGCGCTGGGTGTCCCGCGAGGACGATGGCGCCTTCAGCCCCTCCTTGGAGATCCTTGAAGTCGCTGTAGAGAGTGGTGTCTCCGTGCGCATCTAGAAACTCGACTGGAGATCCCCACCCTCGCGCGCGTGCCTCTATCGCCCCATGTGCAGAGCTTTTAGACGTGTTGCAAATCCATTTCTCATCAAGCGATTGGCCGAACAGGTTACCGCCCGCCGGCGTCGTCGTCTGCGTGAGGTGCCATTCATATCGGTTGAACTTCGGCGGAAAGTGAACACTGTACACTCGCGTTGAGCTCCAGCTGCTTGGATCCGCGTCGTGGAACCCGGAGTTGACGATGAGTATTCGTAACCACATGACCAATCGTTCGCGTTGTGATTTCCTCAAGCGAAATGCGTCGGTCTTGTACGGGTTCAGGAACCGGAAATTACCGTGGCCGTCGGGTCGGAGACCGATCTCCCCTAGCGTCTTGTGAGCGATACCTGGGAAGTCCGCCTGGCGAAGCGGGAGGCCGTCTGCCCCGACAATCCATGTATTGTCCGCCCAAGGGAACGTCGTCCAAAAGGACCGGATCTCATGCGGCATCGACGCGTAAACCGTTGTGCCGACGTGAGACCAGTCGACTTCCGGCGTCGCGGGGAGCGTCAGCCGTCCTTCTGTCGATGAGATCCACCACAGTCCTCGCGATGAGGCGAGGTTGTGGGCGAGAGCTTCGGTCTTCAACTGCGTCACTGCTGGTGGGACTGGGTAGCGCCCCGCCAGACTGGCGTTCACGCGGTGCCATCCCCTGTTGAGCAGGGGGATTCGACCGTCAAACCGTCCCAGAGTGTTCATGGCCTTCTGGGATGGGTAGCAGTGGAGCAGAGATTGTACGGGTGACACTGCCTCCTGTAAGAGGTTGTGAAATGCGGCCCAGTACTTGTCGGGTTTCTTTGTGTTCCAGAATAGGATCGTACTCGCAGCTTGAGTCACCATAGCTTCGCGGACATCGATGAGTCCGAGGCCGAGGACGTCTTTTTCGAGAGCAAGGACCTGTGCTGAGATGACATTTGCGCGGATCTTTGACGAGGTGATGGTGCCATGCCACAAAAACTGGCGCCAGAGATCATCTAGATCACTGAGCACACCCGGGCTTGGAGACGCAAACTTGGATGTAAACAGCACCGCCGCTAGTCCAATCGAGTTGAGGATCGTGACCCGCTCGCGCAGTGATGTCCCAAGTTGACTTGCCATTCCAAGGCTCGCGTGGAGCTTGCTACGGCGTTTGGACCAGTTCGCTGCACAGGTGTCTCCCAGGCCAACGTCTACTCCCAAGTACGGCGCTGTCTGACCGGCCGGAACGATCGGAAAGGCACCGATGCTGACGTCCTGGCAGAGCGCGTTCATTACGATCGCGTGGCTTTTCGCCGGCTGGACTTGGAGACCTGATAGAGCAGCAAATTCAGCGAGGGTGACCTCGACCGCCGTGAGCATCTCCCCGCGCTCCACGAAAACAACCGAGTCGTCAACAAACGCTGAAAAGCTGTGGACATAGTTGCGACCGGCACTGCGGAGAGTGATCCCGCGCAGTCCTGGTGTCTGCGTGATGGCGTACTTGAGCGTCTCGGCGGCGATTAGAAAGAGCAGCGGTGCCAACGGACACCCCTGGCGAATCCCTGTGCGCACTGTCATCGTCTCGGATAAGTCTCCGTTTGCCAGGAATCGTGCTGTCGTCCCATCGTGAAGGCGTTCCACCAGCCCAATGAAGCGTTCATCATACCCAAAGGCTCCCAGGGCGGTCTTCAAAAACTCCCGATCCAAAGAATCGTACGCCTTTTTGAAGTCCAGGAGTACCGCGACAGGAGAGGCTGCAGCGCTGGCATCTTCGGTCGGGTAAGGCTGAGAGAGGAGTGCTTGCATCAGATAGATGTTGTTGGCCATATCCCTGCCTCGTACAAATCCGTTCTGATCAGCATTGATGACTTTGCCCAGACTCCTCTGGAGCCGACTCGCCATCAGCTTCGTGAGGATCTTGTAACTGGATTGGAGGAGTGAAATCGGGCGATAATCCATCGCGTTCGTCGACTTTCCTGCCTTGGGTAGCGGTACAATGATTGCCTCCCGGAAGGACGCCGGCATCTCCGCCCCAGTCAAAATCTTGTTGAACTCGTATGCCATTGCCTCTGAGATCGATGGGCCCCAGGCACGGTAGAAATCGTTGTTGAGTCGATCTGCCCCGCCTGCTTTGTGCGCCCCTAGGTCTCGGATAGTATCTTCCACTTCGAGAGCTGAGATGGGTGTCATAAGCGCGTCATTGTCAAGCAGCTGTAGTTTATGACCTTCGGGAATCTGGAAGAGTTCGGCTGTGCGCTTGTTTCGATCTGCATCTGGCACTGTGGCGTGACTTCTGGAGAGAAGAGCCGTCCATGCATGCCGAAAACGATCCGCTACCGAAACATCCGTCGGTCCCTCCAGCGTAGCAATGACCTGAGGTGAACGTTGGCGTAGTCGATTCCACAGTGAATCCACTTCGTTGTGCTCTGCCTCCAGGCGCTGTCCAAGCTTAAGTTGTTCTCTGCGTTCCAATTTCCTTTGCTCATAGGCGATCGCCTCTTCGCGTGAGGAGATGCGGTTGCGCACTCTACGTTCCCACTTGGCACGCGCTCGTCGCGCTCTCTTCGCCTCTCTCTTCTTGATTTCTCGGAGTTCTTCTGCTGCGTGTCGGAACATGACATCCCATGGGCGATAGGGTCGTGCGAAAACCCGTCGCAGCGCCTTGTCTATCTCGGCATCGATGGCGTCTTGGTTTCTGCCGCGGATGGGGAAGAGGAGTGGGGGCATCGGCCGTCGCTTGGTTTGGATGCTCGGGTCGCGAAGCCACGTAACAAAGCCGAGATGGTCCGTCTCAACCTTCGGGATCACCACTTGCGTATTCACAACCCATCCTTTCCAATCTGCCGCGATATAGCTTCTGTCCAGCCGGGCCCCATACCGCCCATCGGTATGGAAATGGGTCAGCCTCAAGTCGCCGCTCGGTGGCTGCTCCTGCCGGTCCTCAGTTGTGTCCCATAAGTGGCAATCCGAGACTAGTTGCTGAAGTGCTGGGCTTTCCGGTCGATCGCTGAGTTGCTTGGCCCTAAGTCGGTCCCTACGTGGGTTCAAAACGCAGTTGAAGTCGCCGGCGAGGAGCCATTTACCGCAGATGCGGATCGCCGACGTGGCCAGATTCGAGAAGAAGAGTTCGCGTGCGGACTTGTCGTTTGGGGCGTAGATGTTCACGAGTACAAATCCAGACGATGCCACCGCTAAGCTTCGGTCGGTCTGCTCGATCAGTGGAAAGTGGTCGAACTGTTCCGCTAGACCCGGGCGGATAAGGATTGCTACTCCCGCTGAGCTTGAGTCTCCCACACTCCAAAAAGAGAGCGGGTGTTGTGAGTCGTGAGTTCTCCCCCACGCTCGGGCCCAACGGTGTTTCAGATCCTCGGCTTCTTGTTGTGAGCCAACATGCGTTTCTTGGATGAAGATATAGTTGATGGGGGCACCTTCCAGCCGTGCTTTCCATGCTGCCATCCACAGGCCACGTGTGTCCTCTCTGAACCCACGGGTATTCTGTGTGAGGAGGCCGAAAAGGCTGCCGGTCGGGTACTGGTTGGTAGCTTTAGTCTTGGTCGCGTCGTCTTGTGCGTGGTAAAAGCGCGCGATCCACTCCATGCGCGGTGAGTCGCGCCATGTCTTGGTGTCTTGGTTAAGGTGCGTCGTACGGGTCATAGGTCTCACTGAGAAGCCTTTAGCACCGTCTGGCGCCATCACCATTCGACTTCGGTTGACTGAGAGAGATGCCGACAGTGCGGACATAGGCTGCCAGTGGCTCCCAGCGCTTCTCCGCGATCGCCTGGCTCAACGCTGTCTTGAACATCCCTCCTCGTGCGTACACGATCGCCAAATCTACACCGTCGTCCCCTTCGATACCTTCCGCCGTCAGAATGTCGAGTGCAAGAGATGGAAACAGCTCCTCCAAGATCAAAACAAACGCACATTCCTTGGTAAAGTTCATGGTGAGCAGTGGTCGTTTCTTCATATCTTGAGCTGCGTTTGCGCGGAGCATCGTCCACTTCGATGAGTCCCGGTACTTAGTGGTCTGGTGCCCCGTGTCACCCGCCGCCTTGATATCTACCACCCAGTCCGTCAAAACATGTCTCGCATTCTCGTCTGTGATGGCCGCGATCACGTGCGTGAGCTCGTCCAGTGAGTAGCGGATTCGCTTGGCCGCACACCACTTTTTGAGCCCGTCATCCGTGAAGTGTTCCAGCACTACAAACGGGTTTGGGTGCCGCCGTCCCAGTTCCGCCATGACGTCCGGTGCCGTCGCCGCAAAGGCTTCCAGAACCTTGGGGTTGTCCAACTTCGGCGGGTACAGACCATCTTGCCCTGCCCAATCTTCCACGATCCGATTCCACGCTTGCTGTGCCCAAGCCGAGTAGTCAGCGTCGGAGGCTGGGGTTGGGAGCTCATATGGCGATGCCTTCTCCGGAGCCGTCGATTCTTCATCAGACATATCCTCTGCGGGTGTCTCCTGATCATGTGAACTGCCCCTAGGGGGAGTGTAGGCGCTGTCGCTTTCACTGAGTACGTCGGCGTCTCGGTGTTGTTTAGCCTCCTCATCCGATGACGTGTCTTCACCCATCGACGTGTCCCCATCCCAAAAGGCTAGAAGCTCTTTAAGACGCCCTTTGCCGTGGACAAGTGCATCAATCGCCGCCTTCTTTTCCAATCGAGACCAATTTTCCTGACTCAGAGCCCGGAATACCGCGGCCTCGCGTACAGAGCTCTGCGATGTGATGAGTTCCGCGCGCGTTGGGCCTTTTTCCACTGCATCATGCTGTGTGTCTGGCGAGCTGCCGGTCAGTTTCACGTCAGACAGCTGTGCCGCCGGCCCCCAGAGGTCCGTTAGCGTTTGCACCTTGGTGGGCACTGATCGTTGTGTTCGTGCGAGATCGTGGTGCATGAGGACAGCGTTGTAATGCTCTGCGGTGTGACTGAGTACAATCGGAATCTCCCCGGCTTCGACATCTTGTTGGAGCATTTCCAACCACTTTTGGTATCCAACTTGATGCAGCGTGGCCGAGGCTACCGTGGTTTTAGACTTAGGGTCCTTGATTCTCTCCGGTCGGAAGACTAGGTGAGTCACTCGGTCTACAGACCCTGAGTCTGTGAGAACGAAATTTTTTCGCCCCAGTCCTTTAGCCAGCAGCCGTACGCAGTCTGTGTGACCCCACAGTTTCCGTTCCAGGAAGAAGTTGAGTTCAGATGAGCTCGTAGCGATCGCTGCATAGTGGTCACGTAGCTTGACCATGAGTTCTTCGATGGTGACTTCTTGAGCGTCTGCTGGTACGTCGATGAGCGCTGCGGTCGGCGTAACCTCCATTTCAACATCCTGATCGACGTTGTTGGCGAGATAGATGAGGAACTTGATCATCATCGTCATCTCCAGCAATTCTTCGTTCTTAAGCTTTGCCGCAAATGCGCACTGCAACAGTGATTCGGCCACTGCCATGTAGAGACAGTTACCTGTGGATGGTGTGTTGATTAGTTTTCCCCGGCTGGCCGCAATCGTTCCTTGTCGTGACGAGAACGTCCTCTCCTTGTCCGCTCGAGCTGTTTGCAGTGCCATTACACAGGCCTCTTTGTCCATGGCCGGTCGGTGGCGCTGCGCCGCCCTCAGAATCGTCATGCCAACTCGTTCCATGTTGCTCCGTGCAATAGCTGCCTCCAATAGTTCTTTTTCTTCGCGTCGTGGGAGTTGATTCCGTCCGTGGGCTCTCCTTCCTTTGCTGTTCATCTCACTCACTGTCGGTTTTGTTGTGGTCATCGTCGAGTTGCCGTCGGTCTTCTCAGTTGTGTGACTAGCGTCTTCATCATCATCGGTGTCGTCAGCTTCGCCAATTTCCTGGTCTCCGTCTCCTTGTTCTGCATCACGATTGGGTGCGTTTGCACGGTTTCCGCTCTTGGCAGTGTGGTCGTCTGGACTGTTGTGTGTCTTCGTCTGGTCCTTGGTCTTGGTGCTTGAGTGAGCTGGCGTCTGTTGTCCCTTTTTTACGGCTTCTTGAGGACCTTTATCACCTTTGTGATTGCGGTTCTTGTTGCGTGCAAAGCGTGACACCACCGAAATCCACTCCGCTTCTGGTGTTGTCGTTTTAGTCCCGTCCGACTGAGTCGATTCCTTCACGGTGGTGTCCTCGTTCTTCTTGTGCATTCCGTCTCTTGTCCCTTGAGCGTCATCTTTGTTTGTGGATGACGGTGCTGTCTCGCCGCTGTCAGCTACTGCTCCAGCGTTACGTTGCATCACATTCTCTGTTCGGCCTCGCTTGTCCTCCTGCGTTTCATTGGTGCCGTCAGCCACGTTTACAGCTCTCGATGATCCAGAGTTGCCTTGAGTAACTGCTCCGTTTTGGACCGGCTTACCCTCCTGCGTTCCGTTCCTTGCGGTTTCGTCTCTTGATGAATCCTTCGAGTTGGGTTCGAGTTCCTTGCGAGCATCCTTCTGGTCTCCGAGGGCGTCAAAAAGGCGCTTGGCCTCTTCTGGAGAGGTCCACGTAGCACGTGAGGTCTTGATTCCTTCAATCATGGCATCTGTGACGACCAGTGTGGATTCCGAGCACCATTCATCTTGAGTCTTCTTGCAATTTGACGCTTGGTGGCCCGTATCCGCACATTGGTGACATATCTCCGATGCCGATTTCCCTGGGTGTACGATGAGCAGTACGTGCGATCGCCAGATCACTCGGTTGACTTGGCGGAGCGCCTCTGGGCAGCGGTGACTGTGCGCGTACCAGTGCCAAGAAAGTGAGTGTTCTGAATTCGCTCCGTAGGAGTCAATAGGAATGGCCATCTTGATCGCCCCGTTCGTCAGGTCTGACAAGAATTGCCAGAATCGGTCTGCGTCCATCGTGTGGGTGAGGTTCAGCACCGTTCCTCGGTAGAGACTATCGTAGCGATTGTCCTGTAGGCCGTCTCGGGGTTGTCGGATGACAATTTTCCGTTCTCCACTTGGCAGCTCCTGGACTTCCCGATATCTCGCGTCTGGATTCTTGAGTTTCAACTTCAGGTTACGGAATGGAAGCGCCATATCTTCCCACTTGATCGCATCATATTTCGAGTCGAAGAACAGGTGAATCGTTCTCATATCGTCGTCGTACGAGAGTGTCTTGACTGATTGAAGTAGTTCTACAATCGGTCTACGGTCCAGTTGTTGATAGTCTGCCGCAGCCAGAATTGTGTCAGTCAGTCGTTTGGCGGTTTGGTTGTAGTCAAACACCTTGGCCTGCGGCGGCAGAGTGACAAAAAGTTCACCCTCCGCGCGGACACGCATCTGGTAGTTGATCCACTGAAACTGCATGAGGTTGCAGCACCGCTTCAGAAATTGTGGGATCGCGCGGATCGCGATCGTGCCAGACATAATCCCATAGATGATCGTCCATTCATCGCCGTCGGCTTTGCGCGTCTCATGCGAGAACGGATGACTTTCTGCACACAGTTTGCGAAGCTTTGCGATCTCCTCGCTCGAGAAAACGGTTGTGTCGAAACGGAACAGAGATTGGTCCGAGGCGAGCGTTGCTTGCATGGCGCTGGTAGACTTCTGACTCCACACATTCGGCCCCGCTGGGGCTGGCTCGGTTGCTCGTTTACGTCGGTCTACGAGAATGCGTTCCAGGCTCCAGCTTGATCGAAACGCTGTTAGGACCACGTTCTTGATCACCGCGGTGAACTTTTGCACCGTTTCTTCCTTGGCGAAGAGTACGCGCATAAGCTCGAGGAGGAGCGCAAGCTCATCGTGCATCAGTTCGGGTAGATTATTCTTCTTTTGGGTTCGCATGCCCGTCCGCTTGGCTTCATTGTAGAGCTGGGCGAAGAACGCTTGCGCGTATGGACTGGCCAGCGCGTCCGTATCCTCATCATGCATATCCGAATGAAGAAGTCGGCTGAGCTTGTCATAAAGGTCCTTTTGAGCCCATTCCACGATCGGTTTGGGTCGTTCCTGTTGCATCGCTTCATCACCGGCCTGATCAACTCCATCCGCCTGCTTCCCCTCCTGTTTCACAGAGCCTGCTAGCGCAGGTTGATCCGAGGACCGAGGTGGCTCTTGGACGGTTGATTGGGCGGGAGGAAGGTGCTCCTGCGTCGCCGCAGCGGCATCATCCAGGGATTCTTGGCCCGGCGGCGGATCTTGCGTGTCCGGGTCGTAGTGACATAGGTCTTCGCACGCACAGTCGACGAAGCAGCGAAAAAAACCCTCACAGCAGCATTTGCAGTGGCACGGGCACTCACAGTCGTCTTTTTTTGGCATTCCAATGGCGCAAATGCACTCCTCGCACTTCCCTGTCGTCACCAACTGTGCGGCCACGGGTGGGGTGTACCCGCGCTCTTCAACCAAGCGGTTGACTTGCTCCTGGTACGTGGGGGCGGGGGGGGTTCCGTGGGGGCGGAGGTTGCTGAGCGCCCGCTCCTCCGGGCGCTGCCGCCGTAGCGCCCGGCGGCCGCGGGGGGCCGTCGTCGGCGGTCCCTTCGGCCATCCGCGTCAAGTCAGTCGGAATGTTGTTCCCTGACTTTAGTAGCTGCTCTTGTGCTCGTTCCAATCGTAAACTCGTGATCACAGTCGAGCCAGGGTCAGTCTCGTGAGTGAGGTTTGGCTGCTTCCCGGGGCCTTACCAACACTCCTTCACCTGGTACGCTGTGATTGGTCGAAAATCTGCTTGTGGTGTGCAGCGCAGATTGAGAAGTCCCAGTTCGCCGAGTCGTTGGAGGTTGGTGTGGTTGTGGTCATATCAAGCATAAACGATGCCATAAGGCTTGTTGATCAGGTTCTCGACCTCGAGTTAACCGGAGAAGACTACAGCAGCGCGCGAGCGAGCATGGAGGCATTTGCTGAGAGTATTATGCGCTCATCTGGAAGCCTCTGTGATCTTCGGCTGCGTCCTCGCATCCCCATTGCTGTGAAGTTGAACGTAATCGACCCCGAGC
>JAMFLL010002165.1:0-11005 GCA_027475725.1 Pythium rhizo-oryzae | reverse complement strand
GTTGCTCTGGAACACGCTGCACTTCTTGAGGTGGCGCACGGCCTGCTCCGACTTCTTGTAGTACAGCACCTGCTGCTTGCAGTGCTTGCAGGCCGCGGCATTGCGGCGCTGCGGATTCGGCTCGTCCGTGAGCAGCAGCCAGATCTGGCTCGGGCTGCGGCCGGGCTTCTTCTTCTTGAGCGACGACGTCGTTTGCGCCACTTGCTGCTGTTGCTGCTGCTGCTGCTGCGTGGCCACAGCGGCGGCCGCGGCGGCGGCCTCGGCCTGGGACACGTCCAGTTGGTGCTGCTGCGTGGCGGCCGCGGCCACACTGGCGGCAGTTGTGGCGGCCGAGACGCTGAGCGAGGCCGGCGGCGCTAGCCGCTGCGGCGCCGGGGGCGCCTGGCCCATGCTCACGTCCTGCATGCCGACCGGGAGCATGGCGGCCATGGCGGCCGCGCCGTTGGGAAGAGATGATGCCATGGCAGTGGACGCGGCAACTTGGTTCTCCGCCCGCGCTTCAACGGCGGAGGAGAATGGATACACGCGGAGGAAAAAAACCTCTGGGGTTTTCCACGTGGGCCGGAGCAGGAAGCGCGGAGCAAGAACGCGCGCTTTTTGTGTGCTTCCGCGTGGGGGAGCACTTTCAACCTCGCAAGTGCGGGGACCAAGAAACCTCGGGACAACGGGGGAAAGCGGGGGGAGAACAGCGGAGCGGAGAACCAAAAACCTTCGAGGAGGCGGGGAGCCCGGAGCACCGTTCGTCTGGGTTTTATTCTTTTTTTTGTTTCTGGGAAAGGGTTTTTTACGGCCAACAACCACACGACGACGGTAAGAAACCAGAGAATAAAAAAACCTCGCAACGTTCAAATTAGTGACCTACCGCTGTACAGTGACACGTGACAAGACCAATCCAAGTTGAAGTGAGATGAATCGACTTTTATTCCTTTGACAGTTTGTCCTTGCACAGCGGGCAGATGCAGCGACCGTCGACCGCCGGGCAGCTTAGCGCCTTCGGGTGAAACACTTCGCCCTTGTGGTAATGACAGAACTCGCGGTCACAGCGCGAGCAGAAGTGCAGGAAGAGGCAGTTCACCTTGGCGAACATGGGGACCGCCTTGCGCTTCTCGGGGTCAAGGCATAGGTAGCACTTATTCCGGACGATGGGAGCCTCCTGGATCGATCGCTGCGCGAGAAGTTTGCCCTTGAGCTCGGGCACGGGCACCATGTACGTCGAACGGCTGGATTTTGTAACCAGCCCGAACGCATTCGTCGCCTCCACGACGATCATGTAGGTTTCACCGTGGCTCAGGTGCTCGACCGTGACCGATGTAGGAAGCGGAATAGTGAGCAGCTTGATCCATTTGACTTCTTCCGTCTTGAGCCGAGTCCACCGCACGCAGTAGCACACGATAGGGACGCCGTTGTCGGCGGGTTTCTCCCACGAAACATGCACGGCTGCATCCGTTACCGTGGTCTTGGAGCGATCGGCTTCGACCGTGACGCGAGTCGGCATATTGGGTGGCAGCCGACGCACGAGGCGAAGTACGTAGTCTGCATCGCCGTAGATCAAACCGCGGATAGGCAAGATGACGAACACCGTCAGCACAAGCACTTCGTCAAGCCACCACAGGTAACACTTGAGCATTTCCCACACCGACATGCTTCCGCAACTCTCTGGGTCTTGACGTGGCATTGGCAAGGCGGCGGAAGTTGCAGCCGGAAATCCTTGAGCGGAGGTGCTCAAGCTTCCACCTGTCTTCGTTGATGTCGGCAGTGGAACACCTACCGCCCCAATGGTGATCTCTTCGGCTACACCACCACCCACCGAGCCAGACGAGTGCACTGATCGGTCGCAACGGATAAACGAGTGTGGGCTACGGCCGTACGAGTTCCACGTGGCGAGTCGATAAATGACGTGCTGGTCGGCGTCAATGACATCCATGAACTCGGTGTCTGATCCCGTGTACACAAGGCTCCAGGAAGATTCCCCGGGACTGCGGCGCTGCAACTGGTACCGAAGCGGTACGTTTTCCGCGGCCGGCTCCCACGACACGTACAGTACAGCCTTTCGCGACCCGCCGGCCAATCCGGGTGTGATTTCGGCAGAGCAGTGGGTCGTCTTCACGGCATCGGGTTTGCGGCCCATGCCGAGGTACTTCATCTTGAGAAACATGGCGAGCTGCTGGCGGTGGATGTCTTGCGTCACTCCGATGTCTTGAAGTCGACGACCTTCATCTTGCATGAGAAGCGGAAAAGTGTAGCCCGAGATCGAGTGCTGCCGGAACATATCACTGTACTGCGGTAGCTGCACAGAATACGCGACCCAGTCGGCGACCTCGCTGACGGTCATTTCGGCGCCGACGGCCTCCCATCGCGCGTCCAACTCTTGGAGCGAGATGACCGAGTCGTGGTCACGGTCTAGCTTCGAGAACGCTGTCTGCACATCGCTTTCACTCGCTGCCATCTAGAAACCAGCAAAAGGTGTTTGGGTTACAACGGTATACGAGAGAACGCATGCGTATGAGCGCACAAACAAACCTACCGACTTGATCTCCTTCGTGTCAATGTCGCCACTCGCGTCCACATCAAAAATGTGATGCAAGTTCTCCTTGATGAGTTTGATTTCACTCGAGCCGACATGGCCGTCGTGGTCGAAGTCGGCAAGGAGACTCTCTGTCCACACGCCGAACACAAAATGATAGCTCTCCCCGTTAAAGCCTCCGCGCGTTCTAGAGACCCAGAACACTGGTAAGTAACGCACCGACGGCCGGCTCCTCGGTCTTCACAGTGAGCCTCGCCTTCTCCTCGTCTCGCGCAGCCTTCTCCAGCTCGTCCAGCGAGTGGCGCGAGGGCACCGTGCTCGCGTCCCCGAGCACTTCCAGCTCCACGAAAGAGTCGTCCCGCGCGTCGACGCCGGGCGGCAGCCACAGCAGCGTCAGCGTCACGAGCTGCACGACCGCGGACCACGCGATGCGCCGCGCGCGCCGGTGCCGCGTGCGCGGACGCGGCGTCTCCATGGCGCGCATCCAACGAGGTGCTTTCGCCGCGATCTTCCAGAGCCAAGCTGACGTGTCACTTGGGGAAATCTCGCGCTATGGGGAATTTTGATCCAGGGGGGCAAATGTCTCATTCGCACTTCACTGACTAGTCACTCCAGCGCGCCAGATGATGCATATGAAAATAGTGACATTCTTGTAAAAGAGAGATGGGTACACTCGTCGAATTGGTGCTGGTTCATCAGACCAACGCCCCGCGCAGGTTTTTGTTCTTGTTCTTGGGGCGGATCTGCTCGGGCACTTGGTCGTACGGCGAGCTGTACGCCTGCGGCTCCTGCGCGCGCGAGCTGCCATTGATGTCCGCCTGGGCCTCTTTCGTGTACTTGAACGCCGTGCGCGTGGGCGGCGGCGACGGCGGACGGAACGCGCGCGACTGGGACGCGATGCCCGAGGCTGACCCTGGTGTGTGTGGCCGGTTGATGGAAGGAAGCACAGAGCCTTTGCCATTCGATGCGGACGGAGCCACGCCGGAGCTTGATTTGGGGCGCACGGACCGCGTCGGCGACGGTGAACCCTCGGGGCCGGTCTTCCCACCCATGACCTTTTCGATCGTCTTGGTCGCCTTGCTCCATTTCTTGGTGATCTTGGCGTTTTCCATGGTGCGCATGATGAGGTCGCGCTGGATTTTGGTCTGCACCGAGAGCTGCTTACGACGCTTGACCAGCTCCTCTTTCTCTTGCAGCATCGACTGCGTGCGGTCCTCGGTCTCCTGAAGCTTCTGCAGCGTCTCGAGACGCTTGTACTCTTGGATACGGCGCATACGCTCCACTTTGTCGAGCTTGAGCTGTTGCTGAATGCGACGATACTCTTTCTTGAGCTCTAGCTGATGTTGTTGTGTGTGCTGCACGTGTTGTACGTTCGCTTCGATCTCGCGCTGTCGTTGCAGCAGCATCTCCTTGCGTCGTTCTTCTTCTCTTCGCGTCTCTTCGAGAACCATCTGACGCTTGCGTTCCATGAGCTCTTGTTCTTGATGCTGCAACTCTCGTTGATATGCGAGCTCCTCCTCATGTTGGCGACGCAGCTCTTCGCTCTGCGCTTGTTTGCGCTGAAACTCTTTCTTACGCTGATTCTCCACTCGACGTGCCTGCTTAAGGTTCTTTCGGATCCGAAGGAGAACTTTGCGCCGACGTTCGTCCATTTGAATTGCGCGATCCTGACGCTGTTCTTCGAGCATCTCGTTGCGTGTTCGCTCGGCAATCTCGAGCTGCTGAAGTCGTTCCTGGATTTCACTCTGTTGCTGCTTCAGAATCATCTCAGTTTGTAGACGATGCTCCTCAGCTTTCAGTTTGCGCTCTTCCTCACGTTGCCGTGCCTCGATTCTCCGGATTCTCTCTTGCTTCGCCTTTTGCTCGGCGAGCTCGCGATCTCGGGCTGCCATTTCAGCTGCGACAAGCCGTCGGCGCTCCTCTTCCGCGTCTAACTGCGCCTTTTTCTTGATCTCTCGCTGCCGCTTCTCCTCCGCAAGCTCTTGTGCAGCACGCATGCGCTCTCGCTCTCGTTGTTCTGCCTGTCGACGCTCTCGCTCCATCTTCTCATTCGCTTCTTCCTGAATTTTGCTCATCTTGAACTCGAACTCGAGCATTTGCTCCAGCTCGCGCTCTTGCCTACGCTTCATCTTGTCAAGCCGTCGCTTCTCGATCTCCAAGAGAGACAGACCTTCCTTCTCCGGAGTCAAGGAACCTGTAGAGAGCGCCTTTCCTTTCGCTTGTGGTGACACCGACTTGGGGCCGCCAGCCTTGTCATCGTTAGACACGATCTTCTTTTTTTCCGCGCGCACAGCTTTCATCTCTTCATGTCGTCGCATTGAGTACGCCTCGTGACGCATTCGCTGGACCGCGGGGGTGATGTCAGGACCATAGAAGGATTCGAGGTCGCGGATCTTGAGAGTCTCAGGATTCACACCGCAACGCAAGCACGCCTCGGCTGATCGCGGTGTAAGCACGATATGCTCTGGAGGGGGGTTGAGGCCGGACGAGCGCACAGTACTGATCGTTGCAAAAACCTCTTCAATAGATTGAGCACGGCTACCGCCCTTGCGTTTCTTGGTTTTCGGCTTCTTCGTTGCTGAAGCCGTCGTTGAAACAGTTGCCTCAGACGGCGGCTCAGTTCTGCCTCCCTCATGTCCCTGGACGCCATCGAACGCCAACTGGAGGTTGCCGTCGTCATCCGCGTCGCCGCTCATGTCTGTTGCCGGCGTTTGCTTGCTTTCAGCCTCACTTGAACGAACGCTTCTCTTTGCCGCGCAGCGCGATCGGTGCGTCTAAAGCGGATGAAGCTGGCGCCTTGCGGTATTGCTCTCCACATTTAGCCGAAGCAGCTTACCGCTCCACCCGCCGCGGCGAGTGATATGGAAATAGATAGCGTGCGAGATTGCGCAGCAAGCCTTTGGGGTGCCATGCTATCTCACAATGCCAGCACACCAAGAATATTGTGTGTGTTCCCATATGTATTGCTCACTTGATTCCATCAAGTGTCGCCCTCTGGTCTCTCTATGTGGATTTGTTCACCACCAATAGCGACCTTGAGTTTCTCTCAGCATGTCCGAACACTCGGAGCTTGCTCTGTGCTTGTTAAGTGCACTGCCCGCACAACCTTGCCCACAGCGTATGTGCAAGCCTCGCGCAGAACGACTGGGATGTCCGGGCGCATGTACTCAGGCCAGTACATAAACTCAAAGCGGCAGATTGCACGCGGGGAGTCTTGCTTGCCCAGTGCTTCAACACTGACGACCTTGGCCATCTGCCTTACTCGCCCAGCGTGAATCACCGCCTGGGAATTGGCCTTCAATGCCTTTTCGTCTTCACGGAGCAAATGCACCTCCGCATCGAATTGGAGGGTTGCCATCGGTGAGACACTGGGGTGGATCAACATCATACCTTTGCGGATTCGAGCCGCTGGGAAAGTGGCAGCCTCATCATCGTTGTCGAGAGGAGAGGAGATCAAAAGAGCTCCCGTCTCACCAGCACTCAGCGAGGGCACAGCCTTTCGCTGCACTTCAATGCTGTCCACGATGACCTCAGAGAACTTCCCATCACTGCTTGGGCCGAGCAGCAGCCTCTCACCAACGGTTATCATGCCACTCTGGACGAGACCCGTTACGACGGTTCCAGTGTCATCCATGTCGTACGCCTTGTTGATCTGGAACTCGGGCGCTGTAGCGTTCGCTGAGCACCACATCCGCTTCGGACTGAGTGCTGCGAGGTAGCTGCGCAACGTAGTCAGCCCGTATCCCGTCACACTTGACACAGCGAGGACCGGAATCACGTGGAAGCCATCGGCTTCGGTAACACCGTTTGCATCACCATCAATGCAGCAGCGAATCTTCTTGGTTGGCGCGATAGACTGCAGCAACTCGGTGACTTCGTGAAGTGTCTGCTCTACCCGCTCTGTGGTGACAGTGTCAACCTTCGTAAGCACAACGAAAACCGCAACTTCGAACGCCATCGCAATCTTGAGATGCTCGGTCGCCATGGCCTGTACGCCTTTGGCGCTGTCGACAACAAGCATGGCGTAATCTGGGAACTGGCTCGCCAATCCAGAGGCCGTGACCTTGAAGTACTTCTTGTGGCCCGCCAAGTCACTGAACGTGATCAGGCTCTTAATGTCGGCCGGCTCGTCGTCGTCGTCACGCAGTTCGCAGTCCTCCATGACGTCCGCGAGGCAGAAACGGCCTTCGCGCGTGATGCCGATCGTGTGCTCACTGATACTGGACGTGCAGCCGTTCTCGAGCTCGTGGCGGTGGCGGAAAACCTGCATGCGCGCGAGGCCGCAGCCGTCGTCGAGGCAGCCGCGCGTGAGCACGCCCACGAGCGTCGACTTGCCGCTCTCAAAGTCGCCGATGACCGACACGCGGATCTGCTGCTGCACCTTGCGGTCGACGATGCGCGTGACGCGCACACGCACGGCACGCAGCGACGGCTCGCGGCCGTTCCGGAAGCGCACGATCTCGAGCTCGGCGTTGAGCACCTGGCACATGCGCGCGAGTGTGCGCACCGACTTGATCATGGCCGGCAGCGCGATGCCGATGGCCTCGCCGTTGTCGCGCACGCCGATCTCGTAGAACGCCTCGCCCTTGCCCTCGTTCAGGCGCCAGTGGAGCTGCGTCGTCAGGTGCTTGACGCGATCTACAGTACACATGGACAGTGAGCGTCGTCCCCTTGGAACTCGTGTGGCCACGGACGGAGCGACCTACCGGGCGCCGGGTCGAGCAGCTGGAGCTTGTACTCGACATTGCCCTCCTCGATCTCCTGCGGCAAATCCGCGCCCACGGCGCTCGCCGGCTTGCGCTTGAACTCGGCATGGACGTCGCGGCAGAGCTCTCGTATCCTGTTCATGGTGATCTGTGAAGAGACGACGAAGAATGAAAAAATGAATCTCCGCTCGGAACGACCAACATTTGGTCTTGTTCTCCCCCAGAATGTTCCTGAGGAGGAGAACAAAGCCAATGCGGACCGTCACTCACCGCCACCTCAGGTTGCGGGCTGCTCGTCGCGGGACACAACGCCGATGCGTTGGCGTCGGGGCGCTTCGTTGGCGCGGCAAGATGGACGCCGTCCGTGGTGGCCCGACGGGAAGAGAGCGGCAGTGCGGGCTGTCGGGACGGAGTGATGACGCGACCGGGCGGGTGGCGCCATGGCGTTGCGTCCCGGACTTTGTAACGCGAGCTGTGCCTTGAAAAAGTAACACTCACGATAAAACCTCAGCTTGCGGTGCCATAAAACCCCAAAAAAACGCCTCCCGTGCTGTCACTAATCTGAAATAACGTTGGTTACGATGGCACGATGGCGACACTGGACCATCACTCACCCCTACTGGAACCAGAAAACTCAGTGCCAGTGGGTGCAGCAACTCGCGCTGGGCAGGTTCTTGTGGCGAGCCCACAGGATTCTTCCTGCCGCCGCGAGCCCCCAGAACGCGCCACGGGCTTTTGGAAGCCTGTGGCGTCTTCTGGTGGGTCTGATGCTGGTGTAGGTTACGTTTTTTCGCTCCCCATGAGACGACGCAGGACTGGTGGCTGGCCATGTTGAAGTTCGTGTTCAGTCTATTTCAACCGACCGACGAAAGGGACCTCGTGAGCTGCAGACGCTGGGGATCTGCCTGTCCAAACTCCACTCAGCAAAGCACCATCCCAATCCCCATCGCGTGGTATGTCGCGCGAGGTCGCACGTGGTGCGTTCTTTGCTGCAGTATCTGTGGACCAGAGCCAACTTCAACATGAGAAAATATTTGAGTACATCCACGCTGCCTCGGGCTTAATGCAGCTTCGTCCGTAGATGTCTCTCTCGCTCTATGCCGCGGTCGCGACGCACGTGTAGCCGTTGAGCGCCGCTGTGGCGTTCGCAGGGCACTTGGCGCAGGCACCCGACTGCACCGCGCGGTACTCGTCACGCGCGCAGCACGTACTGGAGGTACCGACCGCGCGCGTCGCCGTGCCAGCATCCGCCTCGCCTGCCACGCTCCGCACGCTCGTGCTGGGAGCCACGCGCACAAGCGTCACGTCTGCAAACAGGTTGAGCTCCACCGGTGCCTGTGTGGCGTTATCGCCTGCCGCAAGCGGCTGCACCACGCGGAACTGCTTGTTGTTGACGTCCAAGTCGGCGTGGAGCTGCCAGTTTGAGAACAAGCTCGGCAACAAGCGCCCAGTGCTGTCTGGCGGCGTTTCCTGCGTCAAGCACAACTGCGACGAACGGTCCGCCGTGGCTACGCACTGGGCAGCTTCATGGTACGGGTTCAAGGCCTTGTTGGCGCTCAGGCAATACGGTTCTTCATAGACCACGTCGAACCTGAACTGCTGCGGCGGCAGCTCGTAGGTGCGATCGCGCTGCCGCCAGTTGACGAACTGCCGCGTCGATGACTCGGCGATCGCCGTCACGGCGTATGGATCGTTTAGTGACGTGCTGGAGATCGGCTCGACGGGCAGGTGAAGGCGGAAGGACTCGACATAGAAGCTCGACAGCGTCTCCTCCTTGGCATTAGGGAGCACCCAGCGGTACTTCTTTAGCCAGTCCAAGTCCCACGTCGGCACATCGAACATCACGGTGCCCCCAGCCGCGAGCATCTGCAGGTCCACGTACGGGTACTGGCGCCCCGTGGAGGCCTGCACGAGCGGCTGCGTCGGGAGGAGCAAGCGCGATGTGAGCCGAGGGTATGCGGGTGGCTGCCACGACCGCATCTCTTGGATCTTGGCCAGCGAGTAGTACGGGCGCGGAGTGGCCTGCGTGTTGCCGCACATAGGCGGTGCGACGCCGCCGTTGCGGAACTCGTAGTACTTGCAGAACTGGTCGGCGGCCTCCTGGAGCCGGTAGTCGAGTAGCACTTTGGTCAACGCGCTATACGTCATCGCGTAGAACGGCTCGTTCGGGTTCTTGGCCATGGAGGCGAGCGCCGTGAGGTGGCGGAGGCGTTGTGGTGGGGCATTGGTGACCTCAGCGTTACTCGCGACCTTGCACTTGTAGCGAGCCATGGCAGCTTCGCGGTAGGCGACACGCGCTTGTTCGAGAGCGTCCAACGCAGAGGACATTTTGTCGTACACATCGACATATGTGTTGTCGTTGAGGAACATTTTGACGCACCCTGGGTACGAGCCACATGCGTTGCGAAGCTTAATTGCCACGTTCTGCCAGACCGATCTAGCCGGGAGTTGGACTGGAACACGGAGGTCCTCCCAGCGCGACGTGACAATCTCGACCTGCTGGCCCCTGAGCGCCTTGCCCAAGTCGCTGAACAAATCGGTGGTTTTGCTGTTCTGAATCTTGCGCACCAGCGAGGTGAGTTTGTTGTAGTCCTGCGGGAACGCATTCGGGCGGGAGGTGTACGCGTCCCAGTTGGACGAGCCGGCCTCGGCCAAATCAAGTTGGAGGAGGTGGTACACGCGCTTGCTGTACGCGAAGACAGAGGGCATCGTCTCGAGTTCTTTGATGCGGAACCAGCCATAATAATCTGCTAGGGCGATATCCGATTCCCCGAGCGCTGGCTTCCGGAAGCACTCTCGCAGTGCGTTCATCGCCCTGATGTATACGTCACGTGCGATCGGGAACTTGGACCCTGGAGCCCACATATCCTCTTTGCAGTCCTCTTTCGTGGCGCTTGCAGCCAGTGCGGCTAAGTCTGCGCTGTTCGCGACGGAGCTCAAGCCTTCCGCCACTGCCTGCGTGGCCGCGTCGATCTTCCCGTTCAGCACTCCAAACTGCTTCGTGGTGAGGTCCGTCACGGCCTTCTGAGACTTCTTGATCTGGTTCTTGACGTCCGTCGAAGTCGTGTTGATGTACTGTTTGAGCTCCGCCGCTCGCTTGTTGACCTCGTTTCGCGTCTCGGTGCCCTGCTCAACCACAACTTGCTTCACTTCGTCAATCTTATCGTCGATATGGTTGCGGATCTTGTCGCCTTCTGAGCGCACTTCCTGCCGCGTCTTCTCGCCCTCAGCCTTCACGACGCCAATGACCTCATCGCCCTTTTGGTTCACGAACGCGCGCGTGGCCTGACCCTCCTCTCGAACAACACTCATCACCTGGTTCGTCTTCAAGTCCACAAGTTCGCGTGTCTTGGCTCCCTCGATTTGGACCACTTCCTTGATCTCGTTGGTCTTGGTGTCCACGAATGCGCGCGTGATCGCTCCCTCTTCCTGCACGACGCGCACGATCTGGCTCGCCGCCTGGTTCACCACCTCGCGTGTACTCGCACCCTCCTCGCGCACCACACCAATCACCTGGTTGGTCTTCTGGTCCACGAACTCGCGCAGGCCCTGCGTCTCCTTGCTCATGTGGTCCTTGAGCTCGGAGGTCTTGGCATCAATGTGCTCGCGCGTGCGCTCGGCCTCGGCACCGATCTGGTACTTGAGTTCCTGCTTGCTCTCCTCAATGGACCCGAGAATGGCGCGGCCCGTGTCGTCCAGGCGCTGCTCGAGCCGCTGCGAGCTGTCAGCGATGTCCTGGCGGATGCTCGCGGCCTGCTGGCCCACTTCCTTGAAC
>JAMFLL010002164.1:0-11011 GCA_027475725.1 Pythium rhizo-oryzae | reverse complement strand
TATGACCAAAGAGTCAGCATCCGACGAGTCAGACCCCGAGCGGCCGGGTCTGTTTTCGCGCACAGCGCTGCACGGGGCGCGCGCGTGATCCTGACACCAGGGCAACGCGGTCACCGCGACGATCATCTACGTGCACGGTACCGTCCTGCGTGTTCTCGCCCTCCTCGGCTCCGGTGTCGGCATTGCGTGCCTTGATGTGCTTTGTGTTGTCGCTCGATGTGGGGCTTCGGGGGTCGGACATACGTGCCCCCTCAGTCAGGGGGCGTCCGTCCTGGTCATGCGAGCCTCAGTCCCGAGCAGATCCGCACCCTCCAGGCGGTCTTCGTGCCTGCTAATGTTTCAGGCCGCATTGTGCCTCAGCCGCAATCTGCGACCATGTGCTTGGATACCGCGTGCCTGGCGGCGTGACGCGTCGAGGCTTGAGTCAGACCGCTGTCTTGCCCGTTCCAACAGACCAGCTCGCACGCAAAAAGCGATCACACGCCGTTAGGCGCGGCCGTTATCAGGGCAGGGCTCTGCTCTTGCCAGAGAGGCCTGAAGAGTTCCCCAGGTGACCTCCATCCCCTTCAACAAACGCAGGAACGCCCGAGTTCCGACCGCAGTCCGGACGACGCGGGCGGTCTAGAGAACTCAATACATAGCGATCCACAAAACCCCGTTTCCACGGCCACACATGCCCGCGGAGAGCACCACTCGACCGATGGCCCGGAGCGCGCGCTCTTCGCAGGTGGTGGTGACGACATTCGTCGCCTCCGACAGAGACGGTTGATGTGCCCTCGCAGGGTGAGCTACTGATTTAGTGCAACGATTAGGAGCCGCTCGCGCGTGGAAACCAGCTGGTGAACTCTTCGAGGGGATCAGCTGGCGCGACGGAAACAAACCGACTTGTCCAGCATGGCTTTCTCTCTGCCGGTGGCAGTGACTGTGCCTGCCCGCGGCGTGCCCATGTAGAGGAGCAGGGAGAGGAACCACTGACCAACCGCAACGCCTGCGCCTGCGTGGGGCCTGTCTGCCTGGCCCCTCGCCCGGCAGCAGTTCCTCTCCGCGCGCGCGTGTCGGGCGGTCGCTAGTTTCAAGGTTTCCAGCCATGGGATGCAAGCGCCAGCGCGCGGGCGAGCTCTCGCGCCGGCGCCTCTCGCTGGCCCTCACGTCGCTCGCGTGGGTCGCCGCCTCGGCGGCCGCGCAGAACGTCCACGTCGGCGACGGCGGTCTGCGGATACGCGCCGGCGAGGAGGTGGTGCCGCTCGCCGGGCCGGCGCGGCTCCGCTGGCGGCGCGTGCTCGTGGAGCGAGACGACTCGGTGGGCACCGTCCACGCTGAGAGCGACGGCGTCGCGGACAGCGAGAACCGCGAAGGAAGCAACGCCGGCGCGCCGACCCCGGCGCCGCCAGCGACCACGACAACGCCCGCTCCCTCGACAACGGCCCCTGCGCCGAGCAGTGCGGCGCCAACATCGCGCCCGCCCTCTTCGTCCTCGTCAAGCCGTGGTGACGAGACGCTCCCGCCGGTGCCGGCGCCTTCCTCTGCGGCGCCCCCGCCGGCGACCACAGTTCCTCCGCCTCCGCCGATGACCGAGACCACGACGCCGCCCCCGCCCTCGACGACACCGGCACCGACGCCGGCCCCGACGCCTCCGCCCTCGACGCCGCCCTCGACAGAAGATGCGACCACGCAGCCAGCGCCCACGACACCGGCGCCGACGCCGCCGCCTCCGAGCTCAGCGCCCCCGCCTCCCCCTCCGGCGGAGACAACACCGGCGCCGACCACGCCTGCGCCGTCTTCGCCCCCTCCGGCTCCATCGACGACACCGCCGCCGCCACCATCTCCGGCTCCCACGTCGGCGCCTCCGCCGCCGCCACCAGCGACGACCCCGGCGCCGACGCAACCTCCTGCACCGCCAGCTGTGACGACCCCGGCGCCGACAGGCCCCAAGGCCACGACGGCAGCTCCGCCGGCGACAACTGCCAAGCCGACTCCCGCTCCGCCAGTGACGACGCCCGCGCCGTCCACGGCCACGCCGTCGCTGACCCCGACGCTGACGACCAAGGCGCCTACGGCGGCGCTGACGAAGGCGCCGTCGAACGGCAGCGGCGCCGGCGCCAACTCGGGCGCGGACGACACGGCCGCGTCCGACTCGACGCACGACGGCAACGAGAAGGTCAAGGCTCCCGATCTCAGTTCTCTCACACCCATTGCTGGCAGCGGCATCATCACCAAGTCCAACCGGACGCCGTCCCCGGGCAGCAGCGACGGCTCGGACGCCAGTGCCGCGACCAAGAACAAGACGCCCACGTCCGGACTCAACAACATCAGCACGCTGGGCATCGCCGGCATCGTCGTGGGCGTGCTCGCGGTCGTGCTGCTCGCGATCCTGTTCGTGCACGTGCGCCGCAAGCGCAACGAGAAGGACGAGGACTCGGCGCGCCAGCGGCAGCTCGACGACTTCTTCTCGGACCACCGCGCGCCGCTGCCGCGCAGCGGCCACCCGGGCGCGGCCTCGCTCATCAGCAACAGCAGCAATGGCATGACGTTCATCGCGCCGCCCAACTCGCTCACGCCGCGCGACGAGATCCCGATCGCCAGCAGCGCGCGCTTCAAACAGGCGCCGCACCCGGGGCCGGGCTCGCGGCCCATGTCGCCGCAGGCCGCGGGCCAAGGCGGCGCCGCGCGGTTCGACGACAACGTGCTCAGCCAGGGCCGCATTGTGCCCAAGGGCCGCATGTACTCGATCCCGGCGTCTCCTTCGAACGCCGACTCGTCCTCGGGCGAGTTCAACTCATCGTCCAACGGCGACTCGTTCATGGGCACGGGCGAGCAGAGCTTCTATGACACGTCGAGCCGGCAGGCGTCCGAGTTCTCGCTGCGGTCCTCGGGCGTTGAGAGCCGCGACACGGGGCTGTCCGCATTCTCGCGCACGACCTCGGAGGCGCGGTCCACGGCGTACTTCCCGCAGGGGCTCTCCGAGTCGCGGTCCACGATGGTGCAGATGGGAATGGCCCACGAGGCCACGCTGCCGCGCGGCGACGCTGGTGACATTCTGATCCCCGTGCCCCGGCCGGCGCAGGACGACGCGTCCACGACCTTTTCGGTCTCGGACAGCGAGTACGGCTCGCCGGCGCCGCGCGACGGCCGCGTGGACTCGAACATCAGCTCGTCGTCGAACCAGAACCCGTGGGCGCTGCTCACGCTGGACGACGCGCTCTCGCGCAGCCTGTCGCCGCCCACGTCGATCGACGAGTCGGCTGCCACGGGCAGCAGCCGCGGCGAGAGCCAGGCGAGCGCGCTGAGCGACCTGCCGTCCTCGCGGTCCGACAACTCGTACTACATGTCGGACGAGGAAGGTGACAGCCGCTCCACGCGCGCCAACAGCGAGGAGTACGACGTGGACAGCTACGCCGGCAGCGCGCGCGGCGGTTCGTACGCGTACACGGCCGACAGCTTCACGAGCGGCGAGGGCAGCGCGCGCAGCGCGCGCACCGACTCGTACGGCTACGCCAACTCGTCGTTCGGCGACGGCTCGCACCTGAGCTTCCTCAGCGACCGCAGCACCGGGTTCCGGCCGAGCCAGTCGGGCGGCCCGGACGTGCTCGAAGGCCATATCTAAGTCGCGTCTCCTCTGTAGTAGCGTCTCATGTACTAGTCGTCGTCATATATAACGAGTGGCGTTGGTTCTTCCTTTGTGAGGCTTGTTGTTGCCATTGCCCTGCACCTGTCGCCTCCAAAGAGCCCCAGATAAACGAGACCAACGCGCCTTGCGAACGACGGATCCAGCCCGAAGGCGTGCTATTACTACGGGTACGGTGGGTCCGCTTACTCTAGACGGCGGCGGTGGCCTCGGCGTTCGCGAGCGCCTCGACGATGCGGTTGCGCGCCGCGAGGCCCTTGACGCCGAGCTCGCGCTCGGTCTTGAGGCTCAGCAGGTAGTTGTCCAGGCCGCCCTTCTTGTCGATGCAGCGCAGCGTGTGCGTGGTCACGTTCAGGCCCACCTTCTCGTCCAGCGCCTCCGAGTAGAGCTGCTTCCACTGGTGGTTCACCTTCCACGCGCGGCGCGTCCTGCGCACACAAAGCCAGCGTATGAGCGTCCACAGATAGAGAGAGAGAGAAGAAGAAGAAGAAGCGCAGAACGTACTTGCGCTTGGAGAAGCTGACGTTGTTGCCAAAGTCCTTGTCGCGGCCGGCGAAGAGCCCGCGCAGCGCGCGGCCGGAGATGTGCTCGCGCTTGGCGCTGTTGCGCGTGGCGCTCTCGAGGAAGCGCAGCGGCGACGCCGACGCGAAGACCGACATACTTGGTGCGGGCTGTTGGGGGCTACTTGGTCTGTTTGGCCGTGAGGAATGGCGGCCACAGGCTCCGCGCAGGGATCAGCCGTTAGGAACCTCTTTCGTGATACGAACCTTTCCAAGTTTGGAGCTGCTCGTAAATACGCACGAACATAGTGCTGAGGAGTGTATGTATACATATTTAGGCATCGACATAACAACAGATATGATATGTTTATGCATGAATGTCGAAGAGTGATATGTCCCAGAGAGGGTTCATTACGCGCTGCTGGAAGAAGCGGCCTGGTTGGACCAGGTCTCGGGCTTCTTGCGCTCGGCGTGCTCCTGCTTGGTGAGGTCGAACGGCGCGCTGTCCCAGATGGTGTAGCCCTTGAGCTGCGGGATCGCGCGCCGGTACTCGCCCCAGCGCGCGAGCCAGGCCATGAGCACGAACATCGTGTCCATGCCCGCGGCGATCTCGAACGTGAAGTGCTCCGACTGGAACCACTTGGGCTTGGGGCGGTGGATGCGAGCCACCAGCAAGCGCTCTGCGCTGGCTGCCTTGCGCACTAACAGCAGCGCCACGCGGTCGGCTTGGCAGTCGCCCTCGACCGTGGCCTCGTACGCCTCGCCCGTCGAGGTATCCCGGAAGAAGATCGGGTCGCTTGTGATTGCCGAGTGCTTGCCGCCATTCGTCTTCGTTGTCGTCACCGTGACGCAAAAGAAAGGCGGCTGCGGCCCATCGTCTTCGTGGAGCATGCCGTTGTGGACCTCGTACGTGGAACTGCTGCTCTCGCGTTGGACCGTGAGCACCTGGCTCTTGTCTTTGCCGTCGTAGACGTCGTAGACCGCGAACGGCTCCATCTCTGGGTTCACGTACAGCGTCGCGGACAGCGTGTGCTTGATCTGCGCGAGCGTTGTGCTTGTCGTCTCGTTCTTGATTGTGAGCGAACGTAACCATTCGTTGTGGGAGGAACGGAGCTGGAGCGGCGCGTCGAAGCACCACTGGCGGCCAACGACCACGAGCGGCGACGGTGGAGACACGAGCGGCACGCTTAGACGTGCAGTGTCATTGTCCAAGGGAGCGGACGTGTTGGAAGCAGTTTGCAACGCCATGGAAGCTCGAGAGGCCTGGTTTTGCGACGTGTTGAGTTTGAGGTTGTGAAGAAGGTGTAGAATGACAGCCTTGGAAATCCATGTTCTGTGTGGCAGTCTCACGTCTTGCAGATCCGCTGAGGTGGTGGCCATGTCTGCTGCATGTCTTTGGTGCATGTCCACGAGAAACGAAGACCAAGAGTCTCGAAATGGAAGGATGGGAGGAAAATGAGACCAAGATGGAGGGAACCTGGCTCAGAATCTCGACTTGTCACAGACACGGATCCACCCTGCGTGGTGGTTCGATCATGGACGTGCACGCTTGTGAACACGCACGTCGTGCTCATTGCTTCAACCAAGGAGGAACAGAGGCCGCGGATTCCTGATTCTGTCTTTGCGCCCTTACCAAGCGGTGTCTGTCCCGGCCCAGGTTGACAAGAAATTCACGTACAGAGCAGACAGGAGCATTGTTGAATGGCATACAGTATACAGGAGCTAAAGAACAGCGCCAAATGCACCTCGTTCCGCTCCCCGTCTACGCGCCGGTCGTCGCATGCTGCGAGGACCAGGTCTCGGGCTTCTTGCGCTCAACGTGCTCCTGCTTGGTCAGGTCGAACGGCGCGCTCTCCCAGAGCACGTACGACTTGAGCTGCGGCTTCTCGCGTTGGAACTCGCCCCAGCGCGCGAGCCAGACCATGGTCACGAACATGGTGTCCACGCCGGCAGCGACCTCCAGCAGATAGTAGTCAGCCTGGTAGAACTTGCGCTGGGGATGGTGGATCCGCGCAACCACGGCCCACGCGCCGCCGTCCGCCTTTCGGACGCGCAGCAGCGCGACGCGGTCGGCGCGGCAGTCGCCCTCGACCGTGGCCTCGTACGGCTCGCCGGTGGACGCGTCCCGGAAGAAAATGGGATCGCTCGTAGTCGTGGCGTTCTTGCCGCCGTTCGTTTTCCTTGTGGTCACAGTTACGGTGAACAGCGGCGGCTGCGGGCCGTCTTCGTTGCGGAGCTTGCCGTTGTGGACTTCGTACGTGGAGCTGCTGCTCTCGCGCTGCACCGTCAGCGCGTTGCTCTTGTCTTTCGCGTCGAATACGTGGTAGATCGCGAACGGCTCGATGTCCGGGTTCATGTACATGGTCGCTGACAGCGTGTGCTTGATCTGCGCGAGCGTGGCGCGCGTCGTCTCGTTCTTGATCGTGAACGAGCGCAGCCACTCGCTGTGCGACGTGCGCAGCGTGACGGGCTCGTCGAAACACCACTGGCGACCGACGACCGCGAGCGGCGCGGCGGGCGGCTCGAGTGGAACAGCCAGCCGAGCAGCGTCGGCGTCGAGAGGAGTCGAGGCGCTAGGTGACGCCATGGCGGGACGCTGGAGGAGTTTGTGGGGGGGCGAGAGTGGCGATGCGGAGAAGAGGGAAAGTTGCGAAATGAGTCGGTCGGGCTTGGGCGGGCTGGATTTCCCGCCATGCTGACTTTCGTCGGTGACATGTCAGGCGACAGCCTCATCACCTGTATTTCCCCTGACTGGAGACCCGCTTCAAAATACCGGGTACCGGTATGGTACCCATCAACCTTCTTCAATGTGGAGGAGATGGGTATGGGTGCCAGTAGCTACACGTGAGACACAGCCGGCGCCCCTTTGCGTCCGTGCTCTACGGTACCGTTTGGTGCCATCACCGCGGTGTGCCTCTCCCGTGATTAGAACGGATGTTTATCCCCACGGTTGGCCCCGGCGGACGAACGATCGAGCCCACAAGCAGCGTGGAAGGAAGACAGTGCCGGTGGCGAAGTGGGCCCGTTAGATACTTGACGGCTGGCGAATTCTGCCCGGGTCTCCATGACGCTTGCTTTCTCCAGTCACATGATACGCTTCAGAGCTGTTGCTGGTTTCTGAGGAACTCCTGAATCTCTGCGTGTTCGTAAACGCCCGCGACGACAAGCGCAGCGCCACTCTGCTCCGGAGCCACACGCGCCGCGTACCGCTGAACCAAATCCAGCCGACCCAGCCGCACGGCCGCGACCAGTAGCACGCCCGAGCAGCCCTCGTGTCGGTGGTCATCCAGGAACGCGACGATGTCCCAGTTGTCGGCATCGGCGGCCATGTCCATGGCCACGGTCGTGCAGCCCTCCGTGCGTGTTTCGTGGAGGTACTTGACAACGTCCAAGTGGTTGTGTGCGGCTGCAGCGTCCATCGCCAGCGTCGAGCACACCACCGACGAAAACTCGACGAGGAACTGGATCAGCGGCAGGTTGCCTTCCCCTGCAATGTCGTCGATGTTGACGTCGTGTAGGAACTGAAGGCCGCGCGTTCGCTGGATGATGGTGAGCACTTCGAGGTCGCGGGCTCGCAACGCCTCCCGCTCGAGGCGCTCGGAATGCATCTCGTCGCGATGCTCGAGCATGAAAAGCAGTGTTGACCGCACACGATCTGCTAGTTCCGGAACGTTCCGCCTTATCGATACACAGGGGTACGGGAATCCTGCGGGTGAGCAGCCTTCGTGACGGTTCTCATGGAGAAACTGAACAACGTGTAGGTGTCCGTTCCGGGCGGCGCCGTCCATGGCCTCTGTCGTGCATCCTTCTAGACGCTGTTCGTGCAGAAACTTCACAACGTCCAAAAAGCCACCCGTAGCGGCACCATCCGTCGCTTGTGTGGTGCATCCTTCCGAGCGGTTCCCATGGAGGAACTGAACCATATCGAGATAGCCGTTGCCAGCGGCGCCGTCCATCGCTGCGGTCGTACACGTCACTCCTTGCAAGTGGTCGAGATACTCGAATATGTGCGGCTGGTTGTTCGCGGCCGCGAAGTCGATTGCGGCCGATGCACACGACGCGGGGGTCTTGTCCACAACCATTTGGAGCACGTCGCGATGTCCTTGAACAAGTGCCCGGTGGATGTCGACGGCGTCGAGCCCGAGAAGCCCTCGAGTATCATGTACGAGCGCGAGTGTCTCGACGTCGCCGTCGTCAATGCACGCTTGTTCGAGCTCACGCGAGTCGATTTCTCTGCAGTGTCGCAGCAAAAAGTCGAGCACACCCACGAGGTTGGGTCGATCACTTTCCGGACCTTCTCGAATGAGTTGGCGCAGCGCCAGAAACGTGCTTGGCGTGATCTCCTGGCTTCTACTGTGCTCAGATATCGAACGAGCGCGACATTTCCCCGAAGCGCGGCAGTGTGAATCAGCGACCTTGGGATGCAGAAGCGACTGATCTTGGTGACGAGCCACTCAGCCAACACCGGGCTTTCGATGTTTTCGACACTGTGAACCCATTGCCTGTGGAAGTGCTCGCGCATCTTGATTCGTCGGTGAGCATCATAGAGCATCGGACTGCCGTCGTGGTAGCCCCGCACCCACATGCATTGATCAATGTTGAGTAGAGGGTGCAGCTCGCGCAGCGCCTCGAGCACGTCGACGTGACCAGGAAACTCGCGGACCGCCAGCACCCAGTACTCACGGCGTTGGTCGCTCCCGGTGTACAAAGGCGGCATTAGTTGCTCAGTGAGCCGCATGGCGTCCGCGTCGCCCGCCGCGATCGCCAGGGAGATGTCGTTGATCCAGAGTGGACGACCCGCGATGCGCATCGCCGCCTCAAGTGCGCGCATATCGCGGCGCCGGATGAGCTCCCATACAAAAGTGCGTGCTGCCTCCCGGGGGTTACTGTGCGCGGCCTTGATCTCGCGCCAGCGGATTGCGACGATCCCGGGCCATCCTGGTTGCCAGGAGACGATGACGTGGAACAGCTGCGGGTTGGTGAGCACGCGGCACGCCGCAGCGCCGCCGTCGGCCACCTTGTCGATGGTCACACCCATCGATCGGGAGGAGAAGGAGATTGGGTAAGTGAGACCGTTCACTGAACGGAGCTGAACGGTTCAGCTGACTCCCACATACACTCCTCAATGAATACCGGTATTCGGCTCCCATAGTTATGAGTGTAGGTCACGTATCCATCTCGAAGCCGTCAACGGAGTCGACTTGCCATCCCAACGACAGCGCAGCATCTATCCAACTGCTAAGAAACGTCTGAATCTCTGTGTGTCCGTAGATACCCGCCACCACTAGCGCCGAGCAGCACTGCTCCGGAGCCACACGCACCACGTATCGTTGGACCAGATCCAGGCGACCCAGCCGCACGGCCGCGACGAATAAGGCACCAGAGAAGCCCTCTTGCCGGTGTTCATCTAGGAACGCGACGACGTCCCAGCTGTTCGCGTTCGCGGCCAAGTCCATCACTGACGCCGTGCAGCCTCCCGTGCGCGTCTCGTGGAGATACTTGACAACGTCCAAGTGGTTGTGCGCGGCCGCAGCGTCCATCGCGAGCGGCGAGCACACCACCGACGTGGACGTTGTGAGGAACTTAATCAGCGGCAGGTTGCCTTCCCCCGCGATCGCATCGATGTCGACATCTCGTAGGAACTGGAGACCGCGGGCTCTCTGAATCATATTAAGTACTTCGTGGTCACGGGCTTGCAAAGCCTCTCGTTCGAGATGTTGCGTGTGCGCCTCTCTGCGGTGCTCGAGCATGAACAGCAGCGTCGATCTCACGGACTGTGCGTGCTTCTGCTCCGTGCGTGTTCTAGCCGCACGCGGATACGAGAATGTGGCTGCTGTACAGCCTTCGTATCGGTGCTCGTGGAGGAATTGGACGATATGTAGATGCCCATTTCGAGCAGCAAGATCCATTGCCTGCGTCGTACATCCTTCTTGGCGATGTTCGTGGAGAAACTTGACAACGTCCAGAAAACCACCTGCGGCGGCGTAGTCCATGGCTTGAGTCGTGCATCCTTCAGCTCGACGCTCGTGGAGGAACTGGACGACGTGAAGATGGCCGTTGCGCGCTGCGCCATCCATGGCGTTCGTGGTACATGTCGCCCTTGTATGAGTCGTCACCAACTCGATGACTTCTAGATATCCGTGGGACGCTGCCTTAGCGATGTTTGCATCGTCGAGGTTACAGAGACCGCGCGCGTGAGCACAACACACCAGCGTCTCGTGGTCTCCGGCGTCAAAGCACACTTGTTCCAGCTCGCGCGTAGCGATTTGGTTGCACTCAAAGAGTAGAAAGTCGAACACAGCTGAGAAGCGTGGCTCTTCGTCTTTGACGCGGTACGCCTCTCTCAGGATGCTCTGATGGATCTCTTGCCCTGCGAGGGAGCTCAGAAAGCGAGCGAGCGAGATATTTCCGCTTCGTACAGCCGTGCGAAAAAGTGAAGGCGGCAAGAACGCCGTCCCAAACTTGACGACGAGCCACTCGGCCAAGGCGGCACTGTCGATTCTCACGGCGGCGAATTCCCATCTGACGGGGATGCAAATACTGCGGTCGTATCGTGCAATCGCGGTCTGCAGGTCGATTTCATCCGGACGTTCGAGTACATACAGCTCGTCAAGCACCTTGAAGTGATCTGGAAACCTGTCAATCGCGAGTGCCCAGTACAGTCGCCGCAGAGCGCCGTCGGCGGGGGTAGAATACGAATGTGCCAGTCGCACGGCCTCGGCGTCGCCCGCTTCGATTGCCGCACGGATGCTGTCGAGAACGAATCGGCGGTCGTGGACTCGCTGGGTGAGCTCCAGCGTTCGCAAGTCACGACGCCAGATGAGCTCCCACATGAAATTGCGCGGAGTCAGCTGCGCGGCTTGGTTCCGTGCGGCCTGGATCTCGC
>JAMFLL010002163.1:0-11018 GCA_027475725.1 Pythium rhizo-oryzae | reverse complement strand
TTGTTGACTGGAGAGGTAGTTCACCCCAAACTCGATGACACTCGATGTGCTCTAAATTTCTATATATCAGCACCGCTCTTGTCCGCGAAACGCACTGTATAGTGTATAGTTGGTGACGATGTGGTTGTGGTATGGTGTGTATAGCGTATACATAAAGTATACGAGTGTATAGTTCTGGACAAGGCCGAGTGTAGCCATCTGAAAATAGCTCCCGGTTCGGCCTGATACCAGGATCCGTCCATGCCGCTGGTTTTGGGGGTGCGTAGAGCTCTTGCGGTACATGTATCCCTGCCTGCCTGGCGGATTGGGAAGCACGCGATAAGACCCCCTCCCGACCGGCGCGTCGCCCCTCTCGGCGTTGGGGGCGAGCCTCGCGTGGCTCACTTGGGAGCGCGCGCCATCGTGGACGCGGCTCGTTGTGACGTGCGACGAGAGCAACCATGAGCGGCTGGGCGCTGGAAAGCGAGGAAGAGGTGCTTGCGCCGCCGCAGCGCGCGTCGCGTGACGATGTGATGCGTGGGAAACCGGTGCGACGCGCGTTTTTCGGAGACGGCAGTGACGACGAGCAGGACGCCAGCGTCAACCCAGCCGACCGCAAGCGCGACAGCCTCACACTTGCGTCGACCTCGCGCCGCTCACAGCGCAGCACACGCACCGTCCTCGTAGTGGACGACAGTGATGAAGGGAGCGGGTCTCCACAGGAGGAGGAGGATGTACGCGCCGTCGCGCCGATCAAGGCCAAGGTGTCAACAGGTAAGATCGCACATGATGAGCCAGCTCGGACTACGATCGCTGTCAACGACTCGACATCTCGCAACCCCAAGTCCGATGAGCTCGCCACGGCTGATGTCGTGCGTCGCACGAGCGTTACCAAGTCAACACCGTCATCCCCGTTGTTGTCCGTCGAGTCTACTTCTGCTGCGCAGAGTGTGAGCAACCACTACGTCCACTGGCTCGTCCGGGACTTTCTCGAGAAGAAGTATCCCCGAAGCGTTCTCGCGATCTTCGACAAGGAAAACCCAGTCCCTGCGAGGGAAGCTGACACGGATCAACTCGTACAGGCGCTCCACTCTCGTATCACAGCTGGTTTCGACGCCCGTCAGAGCACTTTGCTCGAGCAAACGCTCGTGTCATGGGATGCGAAGACCCACAACGCGCAATTGGCGCGACCGCGCTCGCGTCGCAAGGAGTCGACGACACCTTCCGACCCGGCGTCACCCGATAGCGGCGCTGCTCATGAGAAGCCGGCGGCCACGTCCAAGTCAACGAAAAGCTCGAGTGGCGCACGGAAGAAGCCACAACTGAGCGTGATGATCGCCAGCGACGAGGGGGTGGCGTCGCTAGGGCAGGTCGAGACTGCGGTCGCCGTGGACGACGGCGAGTACAACCGCTTAAATCACCCGGGCCACACGCCGAAAGCCCAAGACGCGCTGCTGGCAGCGGTTATCGGGCAGCCGGGCTCGACGCCCAAGGCGAGTGCGAGCGAGCTGAAGGCGCTGGGCTTCGAAGACATCGACAACGAGGGTACCTCAGGGCCACTCATTCCAACGCCCGGCAAGCCTGACGCGCTCGAGGGCAGCGATGCCGACGACGACGGACTCTCCAAGTACGCCAAACGCAAACGCGCCGCAGGGCGCCACAACAAGCACGTGTACATTGGTGAGCCCGGAGGCACGCCAACAAAGGAGTACGTTTTCTTCCGAGAGACACCACCTCGGTTCGTGACCGAGACGGTCGAGGATGCCGAGGAGGCGCTGCGGTCGATTGGCGGAAACCCGGACTCGAGGCGCCAACAGCAACTCGCCGCCCGGATGGAGCGCTTTGTCGAGCTCCAGAGCAGCGATGTGGCCAAGTACACAGTCGGGCAGCGCGTGGAGAACCTCGGAGCGCAGCGAAACATCTCGGGACTTGTGTCCAAGCTGTACGGGTCGAGGCAATGCGGAACCGCGGGCCCGGGGACGGTTGTGATCGACACGTGGAATGGAAGCGACACAGCTCCACTGTTGGAAGACGATCTGTTGCCCGTGAGTTCGCGGCCTTCAACGCCTGGTTCACGGAGTTAGTACGGGCCGTGTCTTCATGGCTAGACATGTAAAGCTGGAGAAATTCGAAGGCGAAAATCATACATCTAGGTGCCCGCTTTAAACTCCACTATCTACGATACATTCTAGTCACCAATAGACATGTTACCGATATCTCGAAACTCGTCAGCTCTTGAAGAGGAAGATCTTGTGCATCGGTGGGGGCTTCTTTTCTTGTACCTGCTGGCGACCATTTCGAACGGTGCCGTTGACACTGATCTCGCCGGAACTCTGACGATCTCTCGCAGCTGCAGATGATGACGCCGGCGTCTGGGGACCCGAAATCACGGAAAAGTTGAGGTTACTATCGTCCATCGATGCTGACCGGAAAGCAGAAGAGCTGCGTTGTTGAGAGTCGTCTCCCTTAGAACCTTGACTGACACCGTTCGTGTTGTTCTGGTGGTGGTGGTGGTGTACCAGGCTCGCAGTCCAACGGCATCCGTAGTACTTGGAATGCCACTGGAAAAAGTAAGCCTCCCACAATCGAACCATCTGCGTGCTCGTCCAGGGCCAGATTGGTGAGTCCAGACGCTTGTACTCATCGTTTCGGAACGCTTCTGGAGACATGAGCACAGGTGTCCACACCGAGACCGTGCAATTCTTCACGTCATTCGCGTCGCGATCGAATCTGGAATCGTATAGGAACGTGCCATAAAGTCCAGACGTTAATGAGTTGGCGATGTGCAGAAGAAATCGCTCGTCAAACTCGAATGCCGTCGGGAACTGGCGCATGATCTGCCACACGGCATCCAAGAATTGGAACATCACTGGCGACGACTTGCTACGTTGAGGGTCCTTGTTCCGATCACCACCAAGTCGCTCGGCAAACTTGTGACCGAATGCACACCAATCCTTTTCGACCACAACGGCGAAGCCACGGATCGTACGGTAGTATGGATCGATCATAATCTGCGCGAGTGCCGTTAGCTGTGCTGTACGGTCCCATCCGTCGCTGCAGTGAACGAGAACGGATGAACCTTCAAGTTCAAGCACGCGGGCGATCTTCACCGCGCCTTCGAGGATTTGCCGAACATGGCTGAGCCAGCGAGTAGTCTCCATACTGGACAGCCACGCTTTATCTTGGTCGTCGACGCCACCAGGCATTACTAGCTTGAGTAGCGCTTGGTAAGATGATTGCATGCGGTACATGTTGGCGATGTTGAGATGATGAACGACTGCCCCTGGATAATCTTGTGGCGTCTCAACGCCTCCCTTCCCCATGAGCCGATTACCAGTCGATGCCTTCAGTTTTCTGGCATCAAAAACATAAATCGGTCGAGACGAAGGTGCCGAGTGCGATTGCGTCCGGATGATTTCAGGGAAACGGCGGTACACTCCGATCAGCAGCTGGTCCGAAAGGCTGGAGCTTCCAGATAGCAAATTACCAAGAAGCGGCTGCCCAGATCTTACGAGGACACAGCGATTTCGCTGATGGTAATACGTGATAACTGGGAGTCGGTTCTTCGCGCGGAACTCGGCGACTTTCATGAGTGTCGATGAAGTCATGGACGCGGGCACAAGAAGCTTAGCAGGGTACGACTTGCACACGTTGCCACGGGTGTTCTGGTAAAACTTTAGGAAAGGTTGTGCTACCGGATCCGTCACGATTTGCCGCCTGAACTCACGGTCTTCCGTGTACAACTTCCATCCGTTAACATCGTCTGGAATGGAGCGCATGTTGCCGATAGAGTAGAAGAAAGCGAACGCATCGCTGCGCTCGGATGACGTTGGAACGAGCGGTTGAACGACGGGGCTGGCGACACTCGCTCCGCTGCTTGGTAGGAACGCAGGCGATTGTGTGCCGTCCACCATTCCCGACGAACGTGGCGAGCCGTTGGTGTTACTTGTTGTCAGCTGAGAAATGCCCGATGTCAGAGATTCTCGCACATATTGGTCGGATAACGTGCCTTGCGCTCTTTCTCCGATCTCAAATCCTTCGAGAGTCATTGAGGGCGATGATGGTACTTCCTCAGGCCTTACTGTACGGTACCGCTGTGAGCTATCCGCCATCCTATTGATTGTGGCTTGCAGGTATTGCGCCTGTTCATCAGCACTCTGGGGCGATCCTTCAACTTCTAGTCGCAATTCCCTTGCGTCCTTGCACGATACTACGACAATTGGGGGAGCTGTGGACTGGAATGCTCGAGTTGATCGTGGTCGCCGTCCACCTGCAAACAGTACTTGCGCCGTGATAATCGCAAACAACGGAATGTATGCGACCGCAGTCGCGCGGTGGAATGACTGGCATTGCTCCGAAAGATGGATGAAGATGACCCGAAAATTGGTCACCACGACAAAACCGCGCATTCGGCCCCAAACCATGGCGATTTCTCCAACTGACGTGGATGAATCTCCCGCAGGTCCAATGAGTAGAGTGACTGGGATGTCGGCTTTCGTAGTCGTGACTTCACCGGGGAGAAGTGGGAACAATGATCCCACTGGTTTGTCATCGAGCTCCAGCCCTGATGATGGAAGCTGCAAAGCAATTCCATCCACGCTTCTATCGGGGGCATCGTCGCCTGTCGAGCTCGAAAGCTCAGCCTCCTCCTCCTTGTGGACACGGCGACGAGAGGCATTGCCATGCATAGGAGTGACATTCCGCGACTTCAGTTCATCGACCACTGCCTTGAACTGATTGCGGTCATCTTCACTGCCAAACTCCCACTCGAGCGCCTGGTGTCCGTGGCCTCCATGCTTCATAACAACAACACGTGCGACTGCGCCACTTCCGACAGCCATCACGGAGTACACCGAGTCGCATCGGAATGCCCAATACCGATGCATGAACACTGACTTCACTCGGACAATGCCTTGCACGCGATCCACCTCGAGTGTATAGCGATCAAGCATGACGTTCTTGCGGCCAAAACGAACAATAGATCGCTTGAGACTCTGGCTCTCCTTCGATCCCACGTCGTAGACTGCGAACCGAAGAACCGTTGCGGGCAAATCCACACTGATCTCAGCTCCACGCTTGTCACTCGACACATCGCTATCGTGTCCGGCATCACTTGAACCTACAAATGATCGTCGTTCGTCCACGATATCGCTGTCATCGAAGTACTTCTTCATCGAGTTCACGCTTCCACGAAGTTCGCTGTTGGACACGCTACCAGTACCACTGAATACGCTTTCATTGGCATCCGACGCAGCAGGCGACGGAGGCGGTTGACCACAAACAATCGCCAGACTTGCAAAATCAATGCTTGCGGATCGAGCATATTTGGTCTTCTTTCTCGCTTTCTTCATCTCAGCCGGTTTGGAAAACGACCGAGTTCGCGATACTGTGACATTGATCACATCATCGGGGAGAGAGGTAGGAAGGGGTGATGCGGCCACGGTGTTGACTAGCGAAATGTCCTCCGCTCTTGCCAAAATCACCGACTCTTCTTCTTCTTCGTTTGCATCTTCTCCATCAGACGATTCGATACTGCGGCGCCGCGCATCTGATCGAGAGGTGTCAATTGAGATAGAAGGGGGTCGTGTCAACGTACTGATCGTCGTTGCCCGCTGACGAATGCTGCCCAAGACTGGGGCTGACACAGGAGCTTTCTCCGTACTCGAGGCACTTCCACCACCTCCATCGGCAGAAGCGGCAGCATTGTCGACACCCTCTCCGTCATATTCATTGTCGTCATTCCCGTCGCCGTCGAGCTCTGTCGTCGATCGCCGGCGCGCTAGGCGGTCTCCCACATGCATGGCACGAAGGTTGCCACTAAACCACGGTTTTGCTTTAGGATCAGGTACAGCGATGCTGTGGCGCTGCGCACGGTACTCCATCCGCCGCTGGTGTTGAAGAGACTTGGGCGACAAGGCGGACGGGTCGGGCCCTCGGCTCTTGCGTCGTACGCGCAGCGTGAGCAGCCCGTGGCCCCGACTTTTCCTGTCTTGCTCTTCCTTGGGTCCCCGGCGCACGAGGTCAACAGCGTCAAAATACCGATCCATTGCGGACTGCAGCCAATCTGAGCACGGATCGCAGACCCGCACGGCACGGTCGCCATGGCCAAACTTGGACGGCACGACCTGCTGACGCGACACGCACTTGGGGCAGAAGAGGTGACCGCATGTAGTGCCTATAGAAACCAAGATACAAGCAAACAGATATAGCAGATGAGTCTACATGTCCAGCGGCCGGTGCAAAAGTTGATGTTTCATACAGTTGCGGCCTCGCTGGAACGCCGAAAAGTACCGCGAGCACTTGGCGCAGGACGTCGCGCTCGACACGGCACGAGCACCCACGAACGGCACACCCGCGTGCGGCGCGCGCTCAATCTCGCCCGACGAGTGGCGCTTGCTGCCTGTCCCGGCGTTGGCATTCTCGTCGCTCGCGTTTGGTCGCGCTTGGTCGCGCTGCTCCTGGAGCTCCATCTGCTCGTTCGCCTTGAGCACCATCCTGAGCTGCAGCTGCTCGACCGCGGCCTTGGCCAGCTCCAGCGCTTTTGCCACTGCCGCGAGGTCTTCCTCCACGGTTGACGCCGTGCGCGAGCGAGCACGCGCGCGCGCCGCCGTCGCCGTGCCGTTCTCTTGGTCGCCGGCGGCGTCTTCTTCGGCGTTCTCTTCGTCCACGTCCTCCGCGTCGTCGTCGTCGTCGTCCCCGGGGAGGTGCGCGCCGCGGTGGCGCGTGTCGTGGGCTGTGCGGTCGCCGCTCGCGTCGCCGTCGTCGTCGTCCAACGAGCCGGCGCGCGCGTGCGGGGCGGACGAGTTGCAGGCCTCGACGAGCCACTGCGCGAGCCCCACGGGGTCCCCGAGGAAGCCGCCGCCACGGGCGCGTAGCGCAGACGCGTGGCTATCCGCTGCGCGTGTCATCGCGCCGCCCGCGCGCGCCTGGGCCGCGAGCGGACGCGCGGCGTCCGTCATCTCGCTCGGCGCCGCCAATGCTGGTTGCCCCGGCAGCAGCGGAGCGAGCGTTTTTTAGTCGCTAGTAACCGGTATTCGTGTGCCGGTCTATCGCCCCCTTTTTCCTCGTCTGCCTCTGAGAATAGATGTAGGGAGGCTTCTATTAGAGTGATGACGTCTGGTTGGCTGAAATAGAGGCTGGTGAAGTTCGACCGTGATTTCCTCAATACAGAACGGTCTGGTATTCAGGTGATCTACGTCGTTTCAGGATCACGGGCAATAATGGCCTGCCACCATGTCGAGCGGCGCGGATGGCGAACCTGCGCCGCGCGCCGCACGCTGCTGCCGTGGCGGCGCTGGACAGAGACAGTGAGGATGAGGAGACGCGGCGCGTCGAGTTCCTGCGGCGCCACCGCGCGATGCTGGAGCAGAAGCGGCGGCTCGAGACGGTGCGTTGGGCGCTCCGCGCAGACTGGCCGGCTTCCTTTTGACATGTGGTTGTTCCCGGTAGGAGCGCCGCGTGAGCGAGCTCGAAAGCGACCGCGCCAGCATCGCCAAGCGGCAGCTCGACCTGAAAGCCGCGAAAGAGGCGAGTGCCAAGAAAGGCGGTCTCGGCGCCTCGGCGTCGCTACCGTCGCTGGCGGCGACGAAAGCGCTGGATAGGGATGCGCCGCTCGGCGTGTACGCCAAGCCCGACGACATGAGTCTTGAGGCGCTGCGTGTGATCGCGGAGAAGCAGGCGCTACGCGATATGGCCTCGCTCAACACGCGCGGGAAGTACCACGCGCGGTACATGAAGGACGCGTACCCGATCGCGGGCACCCAGCTCAAGCTCGAGAAGGAGCGCGAGCTGATTCTCACCGCGAAGAAGCGACTGCTCCTCGCCAAGGCTCTTGATCCGCCGCCAACTATGGTAGGTAATGGTGCCAAGAGGGCACACGGCTCTGCTGGCAGTGGTGGACCCGCATTCGGTCAGCTCGCATACCGCAAGCTCGATTTCTACGTGGACAAGTTCTCTGCGGTTCTTCAAAAGGAGCAGGTCCACGTCGAGGTTGCGGACGAGCAGCGCCGCGTGCGACTGGCTGTCGTTGAGCACCGAGAAGGACTCGAGCAGTTCTGGGAGCTGATGCAACGGGAGCGGTATCAGTGCGTGAGGTGCTTGTGGTGATCTTTCCTTCTGAACGGCGTCAAACTGACTAGCATTGTGTAGTGAGGCACTCTCCTGGCTCAAGACGCACCGTTTCCGGGATGTCAACCTCCCGGTTGTCTTACGCAGCCAGCGTCGCGGAGACGACGACGCAGTCGCGGTGGAGGTCGACAAGAGCGTCGGTGTAACACCACTGATGGTCGCTTGTCGACTCCACGACGTCGCGCTGGTGCGCGCGCTGCTCGACCAGGGTGCAGCTGTGTACCTCACGACTGCCAACGGCGATACAGCGATGCACTGCCTCTTCCACGAGTGGCGCGAGCATCCGCTCACGACGCTCCGTCGAACGACCGAGACTATCGTGCGCGCTGACCATACCTACCGTATTATGGAGCTGCTCGTCGCGCAACCAGGAGTCGACGTGAACGCACAGGTTTGATCAGCGCATCTAAGAGGAGGCACTCATCGCACAGCTTACACACTGAGTCGCTCTCGCGTGGCAGAATGCGTTTGGAGAGTCTCCGCTGCAGCACTGCGCGCGGCTCGGGCTCATCAAGTGCGTGGAGTTGCTGCTCTCCCACGGGGTCGATGTACACGCGCATGACCGGACAGGCGGCAGCGCGCTGACTTACGCCCAAAAGAACCACCACGACGACCTCCTGCGACTTCTCGAGACCTATAACGTCGTCGAGCGTGCGAACGCCAAAGAGCGCGCACGCACACAAAGCGAAGCGAAGCTCAGGCAGAGCCGAGGCGCGCTTACAGCCGGGTGGTCAGAGTCACGTACGTTCGAAGAAACTGCTGAGCTGAGTTTCATCGTAACACACTAACACAAGGCCTGGATTTTGATCTTAGCGGACAAACTTTTGGCACGCCTCGCAGTCGAAGATCGCCGCGCTGGCCACTTGCGAAACCAGTTTGTGGACCGACACGGAAATGTGATCGTGTGCGACGACAGCTCTGACGACGAGCAGAGCTATGGAGACTCCACCTCGATAAATAGATCACGTAAGAATCTGTAGGTATGTGTGTCGTTCAAAAGATTCTATAGAGGAAATTGTTACTGCTTCTTGGCGGCCGCCTCGCGCACGGCCTGGGCCCTCAGCGCCTCGGCGCTGCGCTCCTGGAAGCGCTCGAGGCGGTTGTTGATGGCCTCGAACGCCTTTTCGATGTCGTTCTCGTTGCCCGAGTCAATCGCCTTGTTCGCGAGCGCGGCCTCCGGCGGGCAGATGATCTGGCCCATGCAGAGCTGCAGCGCAGTCGCCGCCATCGTGCACTCGACCTCGGACGTGCACGTCTTCATGGAACGGAACGCGTTCTTACACGACTCCTTGACCTGCGCGAACGTTGCCTCCACCTCCGCGGGTGTCAGCGGCGTCTCCTTCTCGTCTGTCTGCTGCTTCTCGATCAGCGCCGCGCGCTGTTCGAGGTTGGGCTCGCGGATATCCTTCAGCAGACCCAGCACCGGGAACTTGATGCGGTCCACGAACGCGCCAACCGAGTCGACGGCCGGGCGCGCGTACATCGAGATCGACTTGACCTTGTTGGGCGAGTGCAGCTCGGGCACCTCGTCCTCGTTCGCCTTCTCGTCGTCAAAGTAGTAGTCGATCACGTAGCGCACCTGCGTATTGTCGCTGCGCAGGATGGTCCAGTCGTGGCGGTCGAAGGGCTTACCCTGGCCCAGCAGGTTCTTGGCCCACGCGATCGGCGTAAGCTCGTCCGGGCGACCGCAGAACTTGAGCAGCTTGGGCTCCGAGTCTGGGTGGCAGATCTTCTCGTACTGCTCGACCTGCGCCCACGCGCGCTCGTTCATGTTGTTGTGGATCGCGACGATCGTGGGCACGTCGCCCTCGTGAACGTCCTCGCCCTTGCCCTTGCGCTTCAGCGCGTTGTAGAACATCTGCTCAGACGGGTAGAGCCACGTACCCTCGGTGCCGCCCTTGGGGATCGTCGACTGTACACGCTCCTGCGGCAGCGGGTACCGCTGCTCCTCGTTCGGGTCCTGGTTCGGGTTGTACGGCATCATGTTGGTCGGGTCGATGCGCTGGCCGTACACGTTGTAGACCTCCTGCGGGGCCTTGTCGTGCTTGACGGGGCAGCCGCCGCCCAGCACCTGCGCCGCCGCGGGCTTGTCGTGCTTGACCGGACAGCCGTCGGCCGCAGGCTGCGGAGCCGCCGCCGCCTTGTCGTGCTTGACCGGGCAGCCGTCCGGTGCGGGCGTCGGCGCGGGCGCCTTGTCGTGCTTCACGGGGCAGACGCCGTCGGCCGCCGGGGCCGGCGCCTGCGCCGGGGTGCTCGCCTGGTTGCCCATGGTGCGCCGCTTCTTCTTCTGCGTTCGGGCCACACGTTGTGTTGCCGCTGCAACTTCACGCGGCTCCAGAACCTCCGGAAGGAGCTCCAGCTCCGACCGTCGAAGAGCTCCCAACAAAACAGGTGTGGGCCGGCCGGTCCCAAAATCTGTGACGAGGCGACGGGACCGGTTAACCGCCCTCGCCGCTCTGGTGAACCGTCCCCACCTGGCCAGCCACGCCAATTGGCTCGATTGTTAGTAACCTCTTTCCTCCGCGTATACAAACTCCTATATGCGGAAATCCAAAAGTGGTCCAATCGTGTGGGGAAGCTGCCACCACTCGATTGATTGGGTGTGGGGCGAGAGCTTTTGGCCGGACGCTCTGGGGCAAATGGAGCGCCGGTCAAACCATTGTCCTTGTTTCTGAGGTAAGCGATGCCCGAATGGAAAATGGCGGCGGTGCGGCCGAGCGGCGTCGCGCGTTAACCGCAGCAGCGAACGCGGCGCGGTTGACCGCTCCGTCTAGTTCCGGTGACCACAGCGCTCACACGTGTCCCTTTGTGCTTTTTCAGCTCGTTAGTCCACAATGAAGCTTAACATTGCGAACCCGGCCACTGGTGCCCAGAAGGTGCTCGACATCGATGACGAGCTCAAGCTCCGCGCG
>JAMFLL010002161.1:0-11027 GCA_027475725.1 Pythium rhizo-oryzae | reverse complement strand
GCTGCCGCAGCTCGTGGTGCAGCTGCGGCCGTGCCTGCCGGCGCGCCACTGCTCGATCGAGGTCCACGTGGAGGACCACACGCGCGCGCGGCGGCGGCTGCGCGCGTCCACGTTCCAGCGCACGACGGTCGTCCACGAGCGGCTCGCGGCGCTGCCGCTGGCGCTCGAGCCGCACGCGTGGAACCAGCTCCAGCTCGACCTGCCGGCGCTCGTGCGCGCCGCGTACGGCACGCGGTACGTCCACACGGTCAGCGTGCGCATCCACGCGCACTGCCGCGTGCGGCGCGTGTTCCTGGCCGAGCACATGCGCGCGGAGCAGGAGCTGCCACTCGAGTTTCGGCTGTTTCGCCGGCTCTCCAAGCAGCAGCTCACGCAGCTCAAGGCCCAGGACGAGCAAGAGTTCGAGCAGGACAAGCAGCACGCCAAGGACGAGGCGCCGCGAAGCGACGATAGTGCATGGAGGACGTAGTGACCGGGGAAAGGTGCAGTTTCTTTAGCGAATCTCATCCAATATATAGGGATCCACTATGGCTAATACCCGGGCAGCACGAGCCGCGTGTCGTCCGCGGTGGACGCGGTCTTGCCGAGCTCGAGCCAGTCGTCGCGATACTCGTCAAAGTCGAGCGCGGCGGCCCACTGGAACATCTCCTCTGCGTCGTCCTCCCAGTTGTCATTGTCAAAGTCCACGTCGAAGAGCAGCTCGCCGCGCAGCTCCGGGTGCGTGTCGGCCGCGGCGTGCGCGCCGGGTGCCTCCTTGAGCAGCCCCTGCGTGTACAGCTTGTGCATCCATTGGCGCTTCTGGAGGCGGCGCTGCTTCTCCACGTCCTGGCGGCGCACGAGCTTGGCGTGATGGTAGCTCTCCACGGTCTTCTTGGCCGTCGCGAGCGCGATCGGGTCGTTGTTGGCCTCGGCCAGCACCTTGGCGGTCACGGGCCGCCAGCCGTTGTTCTCCATGCGCTTGTACCAGCGCCGCGTGTCCTCGGCCGCGCGCTTGGCGCGGAAGTACGCGTTGCCCACGCGGATGAACATGCGGCGCGTTGTATTGGAGCTCTTCGGTTGGTTCGAGTGGCTCGTTGGTGCGACCTGCCGCGCGACCGTGTAGTCTTTGGGGCTGAACGCGTTCAGGTCGCACACGGCGCGCTTGGTAAAGATCTTGTAGTAGATCGTGGGCGGGAACGACATGCCGCCGAGCCGGAAGCGCACGTGCGCGCCCATGGACGCGTCCAGCAGCGACGCCTCGGTCGGGTTGATCGCGCGCAGCATCTGCGCCGGGTCGCCCGTGTTGCGGAACGCGATGAGGTCCCGGTAGTACCGGAAGATGCGGCGGTTCGTGTAGCTCTTCCAGGCCGTTTGGAGCACGAGCGCCGCGCGCGTGCGCGGCGGTAGCCCGTGGTACTTGGCGCGCTTCTGCTCGCAGTGCGTGCGCCATGTGTACTGGATCTGGAGCGCCGCGATGTGGTACAGCGGGAACCGCTGCAGCGCGTACTTCCAGCGCAGCTGCTCCTTGCGGTACCACGCCTGGATGCGCGTCGCGGCGAAGCGCCGGAAGCCCTGGTCGTCGCCGTACGAGCCGTTGGCTGTCGCGATGAAGCGTTGCATCGGCGATTGGAAGTGGCGCGCACGCGCTGTCGAGTGGCGACGCACGAGCCCTCGCGGCCCGTCTCGGTGGAGGCGCAGGCGACACAGCATACCGCGCACGCGCTTCTGGATCAGGATCGCCGACAAGTGCTGCGCCGCCATGGGCAGCTCCCACGGCTTCAAGATGATCTCCTGTGGTGGGTGCCATGCCTCGCGTCAGTGGTCTCCTCTCCAGTGTGACCGCGAGTCAAACGTACTCGCTTCTCCGTGGCCGACTTGCGCATGAACAGCGACTCCCACACGCACGCGCGACGAAGTGGCTTAGTGCGGCGCGTCTTCGGTTCATGGCGATGCACGAATTTGCTGCGAGCGGCGGATGGCACAGCGTCAGCACTCGTAATTCCCACACAAAGAAAGCCTCCCCAACATTCCCTTCCGTGCCTCGCACCTTTGGAAGCGTCCGCGGCGGCGGCCGATCTCACGGAGGCGTCGCGCGCGGTCCATGGGGATGTCTGCGGAGACGGCGTCGGCGATGCTACAAGTTGTCGTGTGGATATGACGGCCATCCGCTGGAGATGAAGGCGCGTCATGAGCTCATTGCTATTTCTGAGGAGACAAGATCACTTTGGTGGCCGGCCACATGGGTACACATTCACTCCTCACACGTACTTAGTGGGTAGATCCGCACAAAAATCTTCCAGCAACCAAATACACCGGAGCATGGACCCCGCGTCGCTCGCCGCCGACGTGGAGCCGAGCGTGCGCGAGTCCACTTGCTCCTCTTCCTCGGAGGCGGCAGCGCTGGAGCCCTTCGCCGCCGTCTTCAGCGTCCTCCGCGAGCGGCTCCAGCGCCAGATCGGGGCACCGGACGCGGCGACCGCCGATGCAGCGCGGGTGAACGCACCGAGCGACCCATGCGGCGTCGTCCGCGGGCCGTCGGCCGCGCTAGCCCGCCTCGCCGACCGCGTCCCCATCCGCGCGTTCGTAACGCCCGCGACAGATAGCACCTACCGGGACCAACGCCGCCGCCTGCGGCTCCGTCGCGAGTTGCTCGAGCAGCGTCGCCGCGCCGTACGAGCCGCTCTCGACGCGTCGCTCGCCGAGCGCCTGCAGCGCCTTCGAGAAGACAGCGAAATTTTCTGTGACGCTGTCGAAGGCGCGCACGCGGACGCGCTGCGGCGACTCCAGGCATGTGACAAGACTTGTCGAGTCGATAACATCGCTCTTCTGACGCTCTTTCGTGGCTTCTCCGCCACCATGTTGCAAACAGGCGCTCTGCGTGGAGTGCGTGACTGAGATGCACAAGGCCGTTGAGCGCGCGCGCACCGCGTTCGCCACTTGTGTCACCACCGACAAAGAAGATCTCCGTCGACAGGTGCGTCAGTATTTTTCGCGCGTTTCGGATTACGAAGAGAGGGTTCATTGTGTCACCCTTGTGTTCTGTGGCTGTGCTGTGTTGTTCCTCGGCAGCTATGTAGTCTCCGCTCGAGATTGCAGTGGCGGATCTTCCTCACGCGGCTCGAGGAGGACACACAGCGCGAGCTCCACGCGTGCCTGCTCGTCCCGTCGGCGGGCATGCATCTATCTCCCCTGCCCGACACGAGTGCGCTCGTCCGCGAGTTGACAAGGCTGATCGCGACGAACGGGCCTGTGCTCCCGCACGAGGACGGCGTCGTGATCGACACGGTGGTCGCCTTCGCGGACCGCCGCGACGCGAGTGGCGTGCGACCGGACGAACCGCGCGCGAGCGTGGTCGGCGGCGGCGGCTCGCGCAAGTCATCGTCGCTGCATTTCGTTGACTCGATGGCCGCTGCGTGGAGCGACGCCACGACGCCGTGGCGGCCGACAACGTCCGCCACCTCGTCGGCTGGCGCGACCAAGCCGCGGCGCGGCACGCCGCCTGTTTCCGCGAATCGGCCCGTCCTGTTCAATATCACGGCGAGTGGCCACGACTGCTCACCGCTGCGGCGCGTCGAGGCGCCACTGGACACGCGCATCTCGCGGCTGCCCATGGACACGCCACTGAGCTGCAGCACCATGACGTGGCTCGTGCTGCTGCGGCTGATGCAGGGCGACGCCGACGCACGACTCCGAGACGCCAACGTGTATTTCGCGCTGCGAGGGGGCTCGAACGCGTCGACGACACTGGCAGCGCCCGTCGAGGACCGCTCCGCGACGGCGCAGTTTGTGCGCCAACGCGAGCAGCAGCTACGGAGACTAGCGCGAGCGGACACCGCCGACGCCCCCGGCGACAAGGCAACCGATCAAAACACGGTCGTGGAAGGCAAAGACGGCGCGCTTTTCGCCCGGGCGACGCTGCTCGAGCTTCTGCAGACGCGTTACGCGCGCGACGAGTTCCTACCGCGCGTTCGCCAAGACGTCGAGCGCTTTGAAGACGTGTACGTGCGTGTGACGGAAGCTTTGGTATTGTGGGGACTCGGTACTAATGATTGCGGAGGGTGCTAGGTACCCGCCGTGGCTGGGCGAGTTGCAAGCAATCCCGACGCTGTACGTCGCGATGGAGTCCACCTCGAACAGCGCCGACCGCATGGTCGCGCTCGACGCCGAGTGCCTCCACGAGTTGTGTGTGCTCTACGTCGCGCGGGGCGTGTGCACCAAGAAAGCGACGCGCCGCATGGTCGCAAGCCTCGCGAAGGCCGACGCGTTGTCGATTCTGCCGCCCGCCAGGAGCGATGACGCCAAGTTCTGTCTCGTGCGGTGCGCGCCGTCGCTGCTTCGCGCCGCGTTCGCTAGCGGCGGCGAGTTTCAGTCATTACCAGAGTGGCCCGGGCAGCGACCAATGTTGTTTGTGGAGGTGCGTGCGAGTGGCTTCGGGTCCGAAGTTGTAAGTATGTCGGTTGAGATGGTCACCTTCTCTATTGTTTCCTCGTTGCAGTACCATCTTGAGCCGCTGGACGCGGGGCCAGGCGATGCAGGCGGTGGAGACGTGGGCTCAGGGGCATCGGTGAACAAGAAGAGGGAGGTGCTGCGCGTTCTCGGTCCTGTGTGCGCGTGGCGGTCGTGCCTCGACACGACGACCCAGGTGACACCTGGGAGTGGGCTAGCGCTTTGCGACTGGCACAAGTGCGTCCAGGTACGCCTAGTTCATGTGGCCAAAAAAGACGGAGGTGCCATGCATCATGCGCTGACCCAGGGAGCACAGACTTCTATGAGTGATGCAGCACATTTCTTGCCCAACCTGAAGGACCTCAAAGCCTGTTGGAAGCCGCCAGACGAGCAGCGCCACGTGGAGACGGTGAAGAAAGTGCTCATCAAGTCGAGCTCCCTGCTGGAGGTATCTCGACGAATTTGCTGGGCTGCATTGGTGATAGTGACGGAGAGATTGAGCACTTACGGTCGATTGCCTTGTGTAGGAGCTGACGGCGAGACAGCTCGGCCAGTCCATCGCCGCCTTCCTCGAACACGCCAAGCGCTCGCTCTCTAACAGGAGCTTTGAGGAAAGTCGCGGGCATCATACACAAGATGGAGGTGCCACGCCAGAGTCAAACTCTGGAGAGGAAGCCGAGGAAGAAGCGCAGCTGTCAAGTCGCCGTGCTCGGCTCGAATCGATGCGGCAAGTGCTGGCGGTTGAGCACGCCATCACCGCCGCGTTTCAGGCGGCAGTGAGCAATGGTTTTGCGCCGCTGCCGCCAGAGCTCCTGAGCGAATGGAGTGAGCTGGACCGCGACATTCGCACCGACAATGATCAGCTACTTCTCGAGCTCAGCCGCCGCAAGCTTACATTACTGCAGAGCCGTCGAGGTGACGGGAACGGGACTGAGCCGGTCAGTGCTCGCTTGACGCACTCGCTGTCGGACGGCCTGATCGCGCGGCGCGGTGGTGGGGCCGAGCGCGAGGCTGTTGCACAGCTCTTTCCGCGACCGCAACCAGGGGACATGCGCACGCGCGTGAGGCAGCAGGCCAAGGCTGCGCGGCCCAAGAGTGCCACGCACCGAAAGAACTGACCCGTGTTAGGCTGGTCTAGTTATTCTTCAAATGGCTACATGTAGCCATTTTTGGACTAGATGGTGCCACTGATGGGCTCACTTGGGCAAACAGCGACAGCATGCTTGCGGAGAAGGAGTCGATCGTCGCGCTGGCGACGGCGCTGGCGGGCGTGCGCGCCACCGACGACAGCAGCTTTGCGCGCGGGTACAAGGCGCTGGACGAGGTGGAGCAGCTGCTCTTCCGGCACAAGGACGCGTTCGGAGTTCACAACGCGCTGTTTCAGCAGGGCTGCGAGGAGTTTGTCTTGCTGTGCAACACGGCAGCGATCCAGCACTTGCCGCGCGTAGCGGCGGTGCCGCCTGACAGTGAAGAGCTCCGTCAGTGCGGCGACCTGCTTGTGCGCGCGGAGCAACACACACGCCGCACAGGGTACTTGAAGTCCGTGCCCAGTGACCAGCACGTGACTGGCCGTGTGCAGCTGCGACTACTGAGCCTCAACAACTTGGCGTGCTACCACAAGCAGACCGGCAACCCGCTCGCGGCTATAGTCTTCCTCGAGGAAGCGCTCGAGATCCAGCTGCGGCAGCTCCACGACGACGACGACCAGGAGCGATGCGCCAGCGGGGACGTCGGCGAGCACGCGATCGCGCTCACGCACCTCAACCTCAGCGCCGTGCTGTCTCAGATGAAGCGCCATGACGCCGCGGCCGAGCACGCGCGGAGCGCGATCGACTTGCTGCAGCGCTCGCACGCGCAGGGAGACCCTGCCATTGACGCAAACCTCTTGGTCGTCGCGCACTACAACTTGGCGGTCGAGTACGAACACCTCGGTGGGGATTCAGCGCGCGTGCTTTCAACCATCGACAAGGGCATCGCCGCCGCGCAGCGGCATGGACTCAATAGCAGTTCCTGCGAGGTTCTGCGCCTTTTGGAGGACATGCGGCGCACGACCAAGGCGCCCAAGTCGCCGCGCCGGGCGCTGTCGCCGCGCGTCATGCGACCACCGTCGCCACGTACGTTGCGCCAGCGCGGCTGGTAGACATGGCGGCTATTCTCGGCGATATGCATAACGCGGACAAGACATCATTGCCCCTAGAAATACACGGGTTACTCGCCTTTCATACGTCACCCTTCTTGAAGACTGATCTTCACACCACACGCTGTGGGCCCTTCACGGACAAAGCACGATGGAGACCCACGCTGTTCACGCCGCGGCCGTGGTCGCTGTATCAACCTGGACAGCGCTGGCGCTTCGGGTGTTGGCGCCGCCTGATGAGGTCGCTACGGCGGCTCGGGTGACTCACTCCACTGCGTGTGCGTTAGCGGCGCAGTGGATTCAAGACGGGCTCGAGCATGTCCATCACCAGAGGCAACAACAGCGCAAGGAGTTGATCGATGTCGTCTGGAACGACCATGTCGATTCCCTAGACGAGCAGACTATGGCGTGTCGAGAGGACGGAAGTGACGGAATGACAGTGGAGGGGATTCGGTCAATAGCTGAGAGCGTGGCAAGTGCCGCGATTCACTGCGCTCTCGAGCAACTCCTGATGGAGCGCACCGACGAAGACCGAGAGTGCGAGGCGCTGGACAAGCCGCTGCCAATTGAAATCTCTGACGCGACCACGGGCGCGATGCCGTCGAGCGAAGAGATCGGTTCGCCTCGTCCGACAGACAGCGATACTGTTGCGGCATCGCCCGCTGACGAGGGCAATGCGACCAAGAACGCCTCTGTCGACGACGATGGGGGACGCGAGTCGCATGTGCGCGTCGCAAGCGACTTTGTCTCTTCGCTCTTTGATACGGCGATCCATCGGCACCAACGTCAGTGCGCGGTCATCGATGGATCACCGCCACAGGCTCCGCCGCCGTCACTGCCACCACCACTTGAGCCGTCGCCGCGGATTGCCACGCCGCCTGCGCAAGAAGACAATGCTGGCGACCCGATTGAAGAAAAGGAATCAGTGCCGTCTCCACCGAGCACTAGCAGTAGCTTTGAAAAGCCGCCGATCGTCCTCGCCGCTGTGAAGCCGCCCAAGCAAGGCGCGCACCGGCCACCGCAGCGAAAGCCGATGCCAGCTTCCGTCGCCGCAACTTCTTCACCACGCCTCGCGCCCGTAGCACGGCCGTCCAAGACGGCTGACCACCAACAACATCCGCACCCACAGCTCCGCCCAATCGGCGGCCACACGCCACGCACATCGCCACGACCCGTTTCCCACGACCAGGAGTCTTCTTCGTCATCCGAGTCGCCGCCGCGGCTGCGAAAGCTCGAAGAGTATCTTGAGATGCACCCGGTAGACCGCGCGAAGAAAGTGTATCGCCCTCGACGACCGCCACAGCTTCGCCAATCGCACAGCACATCGGTCCACGCTGCAAACGGCTACGAAGCTGAGCACGAAGAGAGCGACGACGAACTGGATGGTGCAGCAGCATCGACAACACCTCCACCTCCCCGAGTCAAGCTTCTCCCGCTGCGCGGTGCAACGAATGCGACACATCCAGCAATTCCAGCGAATAGCACTGTCACCTCAGGCGTCGTAGATCGACCAGATCGTCTGGGACTGCTCAACAAACCAAAGAAGCGGTCAGGCTTCTGCCAGCAGTGCGGTTTCGAAGGCCGATCCTGCAAAGTTAGCGACTGCCTCAAGCATCAACCGTTGAGATAGATGTCACGCAAGCACATACGGTAAAATATAACACCTGACGGGTTGATTTGGGTTGTCTTGCGCACACATACGGGCTACTGCCGTCTAGTTAGTTAGTTCATCTCATAGAGGCCATCCACCTCGAGCTCGCGGATCCGTGCCAGGTTTCCTTCCAGCACAGATTTGTCCTTGTGTGTAAGCATAATGCTGCCTGGCGTCGTGAACATATCGATCGTTCTCCGGATCATATCGCCGGGACCAACGAAAATTTCCTTCTTCAAGAAAGACGGGAACTGCTCGATCTCAGCAAGACCAGGAAGTCCCTTTAGCACACCATTTTGGTACGACACGAGCATGGCCTCACATCCATATTCGAGCAACTCCGTCGGCTGGAGGGGAACAAAGAGTATCGGTGTCAGTCCTTCCGGTTGATCAGTCATTGCCCTAGATGCGAATCACGTACTCGTTCCGGAAGCTTATTGAAGGCCTCGACATCCATGAAGCAGTCGATCGCCGCATCCACTTGGTTGTAGCCGACACACTTGTTCGCGATTGGCACCCACGCACCTTCGCCACCGTGACAACGGGCGCCAACTTCGATGAGAACGGGGGAGCCACGGCAGAACTTAACTTCACCGTGGGCAGGACCGTTGCGGATACCAAGCGCATCTAGAAAATAGGATACGAGCACAAATGTTAGCTTTCTGAGCGTTCCCCCAACCATACGACGAGCAATACGTACTCAACACCTTGAACTGGTAGTCGATAAGCTCGTTGATGACGCCCTCGGCAGGCATGATGGACAGGCCGAAGTAGACAAACGCAGCATCGTTGACACGGCGCTTGTCGTACTTCCAAATGGCAATCACCTTGTGCTCACCGTTGCGACTGACCGTGTCCACGACGTACTCATCACCTTCGAGGTACTCCTGAAGCAAGACTGCATTGTTCTCGATGCCAAGGCCGTTGATCTTGCCGAGGATACCGTTGAACGTCCGCTCAGCTTCCTCGAGCGAGAAACACAAGATGACGTCCTCGGTACCCGCGCTTTCCAGCGGCTTGAGCACCACTTCGAACGGGCTCGGCTTCAAATCCTCCTCGATGAACGCCTTCGCCTGTTCCCACGTCGTTGCCTTGACTTGTTTCACGGCGCGGACACCGGCCTGACGAAGAGTCTCACCCATGAGGTACTTGTCTCTTCTCGCACTTGAGTGCTCAATCACGTTGCCGTTCAGGCCGAGCGAATCCACCAAGAGATCCGCAAGCTTCACACCAAGCTCAGCACCCGGCAGCACAGCAGAGACGAGCTTGTCCTGCGCATTGCGACCACCCACAATGCTGGCTGCAGCCTTCTTCACAGCCGCGACAGTGCGGTCGATGCGGCCTTCATACGCAATCGTGGCCGCAAAAGTGAGCGAGAGTCCTTCGGGGATCAGACTCGCGACGTTTTCAATATTCTCCAGCTTGTCGCTATAAACGCAGATACACTCGTAGCCACGCGCAATGAGCGAATGCGCGACGACAGCCCCGGTCGAGAAGGGATCCACGACGACCACGACCTTCTTCGGCTCTTCAACCTCGGTCGACATCGCCTTCTCCTCCACCGTGTACAAACCAGCGTGCTCGAGCTCTCGGATACGCGCGTAATCGCTTTGCATCTGCTGCTCGTCGTCGTGCACCAGCAACACACTGCCCGGCGTCGTAAACATATCAATCGTGATTTCGATGTCGTCTCCTTCGTGCACATGCACCATTTTGGAAACATACGACGGCATAGCCTCGATCTCCTTGAGACCCGGGTAGCCCACAAGCGTACCACGCTGGTAGGACACCAGCATTGATTCGCAACCAAACGCCTTGAGACTCAAAGGCTACAACACGCACAAACAACGTCAGCTTTCGCGTCGATGTAAAATCGCAAACATGAGATGAGGGAAACGTACCCGCTGCGGAAGGGCATCAAACGCGACGGCGTCGAAGTACGAGTCGAGTGTGCATTCGACCTGGTTGTAACCGATGCAGCGGTTGACAATCGGCAAATATGTGCCTTCGCCGCCGTGGCAACGCGAACCAATCTCCACGAGGCAGGGCTCACCGTTCACAAACTTGACCTCGGCATGGCCGGGACCGTGCACGATCTCAAGCGCATCGAGTACTTGCAGCACATAATCGACAATCGGCGTGATCACATCACCGGCAGCCGCACGCAGCAGCACACCGTAGTACACAAACGGCGCGCCGTTCACGCTGCGCTTGTCGTACTCCCACACGGCGACGACCTTGTGCACGCCATTGCGGCTGACCGTGTCGACAACGTACTCGGTGCCATGGAGGTACTCCTGTACCAGCGTAGCCGTGTTTTCGAGGCCAAGACCGTTGATCTTGCCCTGAATGTTGCCAAACGCCTTCTTCACATCGTCCATGGACGTGCAGAGCATCACGTCGTCGCTGCCAGCGCTCTCAACGGGCTTGACAATGACCTGGAACGGTGACGGCTTGAGGTCGTTCTCTATGAAGTCGACAATCTGGGACCACTTGGTGGCCGCGCACTGCTTGACGGCGCGCAGGCCGGCCGCGCGGATCTTTTCGCCCATGAGGTACTTGTTGCGGCGCGCCTCTGAGCCCGACGACTTATTGGTCGTGAGCGCGAGCTTCTCCGAGAGCTTGTCGGCGAGCACCACGCCCGTCTCAGCGCCCGCGAGCACGCCGATGATGCTGAGGCTCTCGTCGAGCTTCTGCAGCGCCGCGAGCGTCGCATCGAGCGCCTCGTGCTCGTGCTCGTGCGCGCCGTCGTGGAAGATGAGCGCGCTGTACTGGTCCGAGAGGCTCTTGGGGATGTGCTTGATGAGGTCCTTC